>JAODAL010036808.1:0-41208 GCA_025379985.1 Phyllomedusa bahiana
GAAATTATTTCAATAGCAAACTGTTAATAAAAAAAGATATTCCACTACAATGTCTACACTAAGTCTTGGTGAACTTTATCCAGTGTTTTTTTTATATTTAGTTTGTCTGTGTTCGCCCGCGGGGCCCCCCCCCCCCACTCCCACCGCCGTGAATTTACAGCGGTAGATGCCTGCCTTTAAAATTCTCTACTAACTACATCAAATTTTTTCAAATCCCCTTTAATCTAACTAAATTTTTGGAAGGATCAACAGCTAATATTAGGGGTTTTTTTTTCTCTGTGCAAAATAACTAATTTCGCTAAAGGCTTTTTTTGGCCACAGGCAGAGCGCAGGTATATCCCTATGAGACGCTGAGAGACACTGAGGCCTAAAAACGGGAAACGCTGTTCTATGTAAAACGAGTCCAATGTAAATTTTTCCCAGCCAATCACAACCATACACACCCCCAGTCATGACGTCGCACACACATCTCACCCTGCTCTATTCTTTTAATCTCTTTTTTGCTGGCCGCCAAAAAATTAACGGGAAGCGCCGAAAAAGGCGCGATCTTAATAATGATGCACAGATTTTAACCTTAAATTTATCGCATGATCGGGAAAATTTCGATCACCAAAAAAAAAACCTTGCCGATTTAAAACTTTGTCGATAAAAATCGCTCAACACTAGTCAACAGCTTTTTGTTCAAAATACATTTAAAAAAATGGTGTAGCCCTAATGGGACATGTCGCCCAATATGTCTTTTTAAAACTAAGGGCCTAAATGAAAAATGAAAAAACTGCCCTAGGTCTAAAACTCACTTTTTGCCCACAGAAACCCCAAACAAGTGCCCCTCTCAAATTTTCCCAGAGCTCTATATGAAATTTAGAAAGGGGCACTCTAATTGGTTTGCTAAAGGGCCCAAAAAAGTGAGTTTAGAACCCCAGACAGTTTTTTCATACTTGTGGGCCATAAATGTATAGATTTTCTCCTGCTTTTTAACTTCTGTGCAAAAACTCCATGCCTGGGACTGCAACAAATAACAGTGTCACATACAGTCCCCTATGAATGGGTCACAAGGTCCCCCTGAGTTAATTATCCCCCACAGTATGCCCACTGGATAACATATTATGCGTTATGCCTGTATTACAGGAAGGTGCATATTCAGGCCACTAGAATATGTGCAGCGTCTACTGTATTTTTGGCTCAGAGACCTGAAGAAGGATCTGGTTAGGAATGGGGAGAGCTTCAATTCCACTCCAGATCTTGACCTAATCAGGTTGATTAAGAGCCACCTTAGAGAACTCTTTGGGGGAATGTTCAGATCTGCTGCAAAATCCACAGCTAAATCCATTCTACGTCTGCAAAAAAAAAATCTGCATTTCAAAACTGGCATCAACTAATGAAGATTTTACTGGAAATTTTGTTGCTAATTTTGTCACACATTTTTCTGTTGATTTTTATACATTGAGTTCAATAGGAAAAAGCATGGAAGGAACAAAATCCAAAATCCACACTAGTTTGTGCAGGTTTTAAAGAGCAAATTTCTTTGTAGAAATACTTAGGATTTTGCAGTAAATTCACGCTCTGTGAACATACCCTGAGAAATGCTTAAATTGTTCAGAAAGGACTTTTAGAATGGGAAAAGAACAGATGTGCTGAACTGTTGAAGCCAGGACCAAGGGACACTGTTATTTGTGGTGCTCGGCACTAGGTTCAGACCTTGCTTAGTGGCCTTAGATTTGTGTTCTTGTGTTAGAAACATTATACACTGATCACTTCTTGGTGAACAAAGCTGGTGAGGTCAGTTTTAAACTTAATCTGCTGCACTGGAGTGAAGTGATTGGATGGACCAGAGGTTGTCTAAACCCAAGTCAGGCATGATCATTCATATAAAAGTGCGGTTGTGCCTGTGCACTACAACAACAACTCTGACCCCTTCATTCTGCGGATCAATGGAGTTCTCATAAGTCCATTAAATGGGGTATAGACTGTAAGGTAAATTCCTGGAAATAATTACTTTAAATTCTGTTTATTTCCTAGGTGTGGTGCCAGAAGCTGTTGGATGAATAATTTAAGTGTCCCCTGTTTCATCTCTCCGAACTACTAATTTTTTTTCAATGAACCTTTTTATGACTGGAGCTGTTTTTGACCTTGATACTTATATCACCTAAAGGTGATTTTTTCACTTTTTGATATACCATCATTTTTTTTTCTTGTGCACATAAAGAGTTAATTCATTATTTGAAACTGGAGCTCAGATATTTTCATTTTGTACGCCTTATTTGATGAAAAAAAGTTGTTGTTATTTATTCAACAAATATTAAGCTAAAATGGAAAAGCTATGTGTGAAAAACTAAGTACATCCCATGAATAAATAGCTTGTATAACCACAATAACTTAAAGTCATTGTTTTCTAAATGACTTTTTTAGTCCCTCACATCAGTTTGTTGGAATTTTGGCTCACTCTTCTGTACAATGTTGTTTCAGTTTGTGGCCATTCATATATGTACAGCTTTTTTAAGGTCCCACCAGAGCATTTTAATCGGATTGAGGTCTGGACTATGACTGGACCATTGGAGACATTCATTTTATTCATTTTTAGCCATTCTGTTGTTAATGTTTTGGCGTGCATGGATTGCCCAGGTGGTTTACCAGTTTCGGCATAGACTGCTTTGCATTTGACTCTAGAATACTTTAGTAAACATGGAAGTTTATGTTCTACTCAATGACTGCAAAGTGCCATGGTCCAGTGACTGCAAAACAAGGTCAGATCATCAACCCTTTTTAGCTACCAGTAACTGATCATTTCGGTTCACTTTCACGGCATAGGATGTAAATATGAGGCATCAAGATGTGTAGGTGTGACAACTAAATCCGACATGCTTGTGCAATGCTGATGAAGACAGCGTGTCAAGGACTAATGATACAGGGACTGTGATAGTAACAGCTTAATTTATCTGAAGGGGGTAGGAAATTAATAAGCAGGGAAACATTGACTGATATTTTTTTTATTAATTAAATTATAGTCCCCTTAAGTGGTGCTCCAGGTGATCATCTACTCCCCCTAACTCTGCCTGTACTGCCACTAAACTAGGACGCATACCATGTAAAACATTGTTTTTGTGTATAAATGTGTCTCATAATGCTGTTATAACTGAATCATAGATAATAACATATATTTACACTAATACTTATTTTGTTGCTTAATTTTTTCATTTTTTTAATAACATAAATTTTTTTCACTTTGGGTGACATGTATGAACGGCTTCTCGCCTGTTTTCTGGCTTATACTGCGCCTCCCGGCCCGAATCCTCCTGTCGGACGCAGGGATGCAGTGTTAGGCGCAGCGTTCGCCACTGTCAGCTGCGCCCCGCATGAAGGGGCGGGCAATGGGCGCGGTGTGGGCGTGGTGTAGGTGTTCCTGGGCGGGACGCGGCGCGCTCGAAAACCCTGTGGCATGTACGATGGCGGCTCGCCAAAGCGTGGCGCAATGCAGCGCTCTGCAGCTCCGACAAGCAGTCCTGGTTTATTTTGGTCTAAATGCTCCGGCGGCGGCGAAGTGAAGCAAGATCGGAACATGCGAGGAAGCAGATAGAAGATAGCGACAGAAATCTCAGCGCTCCGCTCCGTGCAGCAGGAGTATGATTCCGAAAAAATCGCCTTTATAAAAAAAAAATTCACTTTCAAAAAATCTAGAACGCCGTAATATCAAGATTTCTGATATTGGAAATTGCAGGGAAATACAGTAATTCAAATTCTGAAAGCTATTCTCATTGGTCGGCATAAACCGGACAATCAGAATAGGAGCGACAGTGAACCATTAAAACCTATGGAGAACGATTGACCAATCAGAATCCACGACGGGACAGTTCAAAATACAGTAAAAATGCAGAAAAGAGCTGATTGGCTGAGCTAGCGGGGGCTTGGCTATCTCGGCCAATCAGAATAGGAGCGACAGGGACCCATTATAGCCTATGGAGAATTTTGAACCAATCAAAATCCAAGGCGGGACAGTTCAAAATACAGTAAAAAGACAGAAAAGAGCTGATTGGTAGAGCTAGCGGGGGCTTGGCTATCCCAGCCAATCAAAGCGCGAGCTACTTCTCCCATTGTAGTCTATGGAGAGATCGGCGCACTGAAATCTCGGCGCTCAGCGCCGTGCGGCATGCAGTATTAATAAAAAAATCATTTTTATTAAGTGTAAAATATTATCAGATAAAGTGCTGAAACCTTCTCTAAAAATAAATCAGTTAAAACCCCAAACAACGTGTTTGTCGCCGAGACCGGCGCTACATAGGGAATTGCAATAGAGAGAATCGCCGGGAAATACAGTAATTCAAATTGTTTAAGCTCTTCTGATTGGTCGGCATAAACCAGCCAATCAGAATAGGAGCGACAGTGGCCCATTATATCCTATGGAGGAGAATTGACCAATCAGAATAGGAGCAACAGGGACCCATTATAACCTATGGAGAAAAATTGACCAATCATATTCAAAGGCGGGACAGTTCAAAATACAGTAAAAAGGCAGAAACGAGCTGATTGGTTGAAGCGGCGGGGGCTCGTCCAGCTTAGCCAATCAGAGCGCGAGCTACTTTCTCATAGAGTTCTATGGGGAAAAGAAATTCTGAGCGAGCTCTGTGATTGGCTAAGTTAAAAGAGGCGCGGTTATTTGGACCAATGGGAGAGCGAGCGACGCTCCTATGGGTTTTCTAATGCAATCTGAAATAAAACTGTACATGGCCGAAATCAAATTATAAGACTACAGAAGTTGTCCCGATGTGTATATAAAATGAATAATAATATGTGGGTAACGAAAAAAAAATATTAATTCAATAAAATCATGTTTATTTCTTTATTTTCGTTATCCAACCAATCAGCTCGTTTCTGCCTTTTTACTGTATTTTGAAGTGTCCCGCCTTTGAATATGATTGGTCAATTTTTCTCCATAGGTTATATTGATTTTTGATTCATACTCCGCACCGACATGTGGAATGATTTCTCGCTGTTTTCCAGCCTGTCTCGCATCGGAACAGATTTTCGCCGCAGTCCCGCACGGCGCCTCAGTCCCGCACTGCGCCCATGTCCCCGCACTGTGCCCCACACACTGGCGCGGCGCTGGGTACTTTTCCCCGCATGTATGAGTGCACCTCCTCAGACGGCGAATCTTTGGCGCAGCGCCGCTCTGTGCCTCAGTCCCCGCGCTGCGCCCCACACACTGGCGAGGCGCGGCGGACTTTTCCCCGCATGTATGACCGCACTACCTCCGGCGGCGAATCTCAGGCGCAGCCCCGCACTACGCCAAAGTCCCGCACTGCGCCTAACACACTGACGAGGCGCGGCGGACTTTACATTGTATGTATGAGCGCGCCCCGGCCCCGACATAAATCAGGCGCAGATTTCGCGGAAAACCAGCGGAAAGGTGCGCCCCGACGTGGCGAGCTTCATACATGTCGCCTTTTGTGTATAAAATATTGTACATATATATATCACCGAGAATCTCAAAGTTTTTTCATATATGATAGATAGCATAAATGCTTCTTTAGGGATTTCCACGTAATGTATTGCCCTTTTTTCAGTAATGTGCCGCTGGCAGTGGTGTGCGTGTGTACATGTATATATATATGTGTGCCGCAGCCCTGCCGGTGGCACCCAGGTTTGCATACGTTTTTTCAGAAATGTTTTTGTGCAGAACCATACGTTATATTTGGTGTACATTGATTTTAAGTTTTTAACCTATATGGGGAGGAAAGGGTGCCTCCATTTTGTTGTTCTGTACCCGCCCACTCTCACAGGCTGTCATAAGAAGTGCAGCCTGAAGGTAGGGTGTTTTTTTATTTTTTTCTCTCTGGATGAAGGAGGTCTGTTGACCCAGTGAGAGGCCTGAATGTGGCTCTATTGAGAGGTAAAAGATAGCATAGGACTGCCCTATTTGAGATCACGTTGAAAGTCGTGGGCAGCTTAAACATCTTTTGATCAAAATATGTGAACCGAGAATCTCAAAGTTTTTTCATATATATATCACAGACACAAAAATTATTTTCAGCTATGAAATAATTTTCCGTTCTAGTTTATGATTAGAAACAAACTAAAATGCCAAGATACATATTATATTTAGTATAGTACTGTGACACCACCTTGTGGATTTTTAAGGATAGAACAGGGAGATATTCACATAAAACTGTAGTGTTTTACAATTGTATTATGCATGCCTTTTATTTCATTTGTTTAACAAAAATTGAATCTTGTATCACAATAAGATAAATATGTTTTTATTTGGGTAATGCAATACATATTGTGAGAGCAAAGTACACATCAAAGCAAAAGGAATAAACTTATGAAACTAATAGCTACCATCATACTAGGGATATAACTAGAGAAGCCTGGACCCCATAGCTAACTTCTGGATGGGGCCCCCTCTGTCAGCTCCTCCTTCAACCATGAATATTTACCTGTCAATAATAGTCATGCAGTTATTAAATAATCACAAAACAACAAAATCCAAAGTTATACCAGGGCTGGACATACCCAAAAAGGTACAAAAGCTAGTGACTTACAAAAAGTTAAAGCAAAAAAAGACACCATATAAATCACTTAGCAACTAGATATCTAAAAACACCAGCTCAGGGGCACGGCCATGGGTAGTCCCTGTGCGCCTACCTATGCCAATTTGTTCCTGGGCTGGTGGGAGAGCACCATTGTCTTTGCGGAACACATGGAAGATCATAGTCAGCATGTCGCCCTGTGGGGGCGCTACATTGACGATGTGATTATCATCTGGACTGGATCTGAACAACAGTTCATGTCATTTGTGGAGTCACTAAATGTTAACTCTATTGGTCTTAGGTTCACGTATGAAATAGGGAGGGATAGGCTACCTTTTTTGGATATTGACATTAGGAGGGGTGCCGATGGGAGAATAGAAACAAGTGCTTATAGAAAACCTACGGCAGGAAACAGTCTTCTACAGTGGAACAGCGCTCATCCTTACCCCCTTAGGAGGGGTATTCCGAGGGGGCAGTTCAAGAGGATACGTAGGAACTGCTCCTCGGTGGAGACTTTTAATAAGGAGGCCAATGATCTAACAACAAGATTCCTGGAAAGGGGATATCCCAAGTCTGTGTTAAGGGAGGCATACCATCAAGCCCTAACCGCTGACCGTGAAAATCTCTTGCAAACAAGAACTAGAGAGAGCATGAATAAGGTCAGAATTATTGGAACATATGATGTGGCAGCTGGAGAGGTAAAAAGGGTTCTGGAGAAGTTCTGGCCAATTCTTCTACAAGACTCGACCACTGCAGAATTGATAGACACACGTCCTGTGGTAACATTTAGAAAAGGTAAAAATCTTAGAGATAGACTGGTACATAGCCATTTTGCCCCACCTCGACCGGTAAGGTCCTGGCTAGATACACCTGTTTGTGGGATGTATAAATGTGGTTCGTGCAAAGCATGTAAATTTATTAAAGTCACCAAAGCGTTTATGGATAATCAAGGACGAACCTTCAAACTGAATACCTTTGCAAATTGTAAATCTAAGGGTGTGATCTATGGGTGTTCCTGCTCATGTCCACTTACCTATGTAGGGAAGACCTCCAGGGAATTCAGGCGAAGGGTCCTGGAACACATTGGGGATGTGGAACATGGACGAGATACACCTGTGGCGAGACATGTAGTGGAAGTGCATGGTGGTGATGTGACGGTACTCTCCTTTTGGGTAATGGAGGTGGTGAATAGGAGTCCTAGAAGGGGGGACTTTGAAAGAAAAATCCTACAAAGAGAGACTTTCTGGATTTACCAGATGAAAACATTGAAACCGGGAGGCCTTAATGAGACGATGTCATTCATTCCGTTTATTTAACATCTCTCTTTATCTTGTTCTAATTAACTGCATGGCTTGGTATCTGGTTGATACCCTCTTCAATTTGGTGATTTATCTTGTATAATTTGTTTTTATGGGTGATCACAATACAGTTGTAGTAATTTGTAATAATGAACCAAGTTATGATGATAATAATTAGTCCTGGTTATCTTTGCGCATATCTCTGCTGTAATATATAGCCACAGTAGTGGTATCATATCGTTTGTAGTTAGGGGCATGTGGCAGGCTTTACTAGAGGCATTTTTGTCCTGGTATGTTTATCATTGACAGTTAAGTGACAGCAGGATAGATATACTAAGCATGTGTGCACGTAATTTAGTGAGAATTACCTTATTCTGTTTGTCTCCTATAGCGCGGTGCTATGCGTGAGTGTTGCTAGGATATCAACTGGTGACGCGGTGTCGACGTAGGGACGGCCGCGGGCATCGCGAGATTCAGCATTGATTCACGCATGCGTAGATTGCGCCGGGGTTTTTTCCGGAAGTGCTTTCACCGGTCGCGTCCCTGGTAACTAGGGGAGCGCATGTTTTCAGCGTCCGGAAGTAGGTTATGTTTGCGGATATCTTGTGAACTATTTAAGATGGTGATTCCCATAACCTATTGCCCTCTTTAACATCATTTACACGGGGGACCTGAACTATCGTCTTTGAACAAACACGCGAGTATCATTTATCTTTTTTTCTTTGGATGGTCGTGGATTTCTTATGTGAATACTAGTATATTTGGATCTATTTGAATGGTCGTGGATTTCTTATGTGAATACTAGTACATCTGGATCTATATTTGTTATAACCATTGACCCTGATGAACCCTCTTATTTGTAGGGGGAAACGCGTTGGTCTGGGGTATTTTGGCAATATATAGGAGGGAGGCTGTACACCTATGTCGCCCGTTCTCTTTTTTAGTTATCTATAGGTATCTCCATTACCATAGTATTACATGTTGTAGGTGCTTATTAGTCCACTGTATTCAATCAATAACGTGTTTGCACACTTTTTTCTATGCTTGTGTTACTGAGAGCCGTTCTATCTAGCTCTTTTTGGCTTGGGGTATTGTATCAGTAAATTGTCCTGAGATGGTGTATTTATATCCCGTCTTTTGTATTTAAATAGGTGATTTTGGATACCTCTATTACAGGCATAGATCGTGGTGGTTTTTGTACTGATATCTCTCATATTGGCATTGGTAGTAGCTACCCTATTCTGGTTAAGGCTTCTATCGCATAAGTAGCTTTTTTAAGATCAAGATTAGGGTTTAGTAGGGACTGTCAGTAAGGGACAGGTTCCGGGTAGGGGCGCCCTTGTTGGGGCGAGTACCTTACATTTTTGGTTAGGGTAGGGTTTCTTTAGTTTTGTGAGGGTTGTAACAGGGTTAGTGTAGTTTTTTATTCAATATCCTAATAAAAGTATGTTTTTAGATATCTAGTTGCTAAGTGATTTATATGGTGTCTTTTTTGCTTTTTCAGTTATTAAATAATACAAGAAGCAAATACCTCACCATACATATCACCATCATACTGCTACCAAACAAATCCCACTAAACCAAGACCAACATTACAAACAACACTACTACATAAGCACCTGATTATACCGCCAGAACACGACCAAAAGTTACCACCAGATAGCGACAGAATAATACACCTACGCTATTAATGAATAAAGATCAATATACAAAGATGACTTTTACCCACACATATACCATGACCATATAGTGGTAGATGCCAGTTATATACAGACTCTGCAGACTGTATAATACCACTGTACAGTGCCCATATAATAGTAATTACCAGTGTACACAGGAATTCTGCAGACATATCAGTAATTACAGTACAGTTACATTCAGGGACTCAAAGGTAGCGTCTTTTCTGATAGCTCATTCACTTTCCCTTTTCTTCTCGATCCAGTCCAGCCCGTCATGATGACTTCTCCTGTCCACTACTCAGTCTTGCAGAATTTTAACATAAATATCTTAGAATCCTCACTTTTCCAGCACCTCTCTCACTGTCCCCCACCTTTGTACAAACTTTATAGGGATGAGAGAACAGGTACAGGCCATAGCTTTGACTTAGAGTATATTCACACGCCGCAAGCTCCCGAAAGACACAATGGGCGACATGTATGAATGGGCTTTTCGCCTGTTTTCTGGCGTATACTGCGCCTCCCGGCCCGAATCCCCCTGTCGGACGCAGGGATTCAGTGTTAGGCGCAGTGTTCGCCACTTTCAGCTGCGCCCCGCATGTAGGGGCGGGCAGTGGGCGCGGTTTGGGCGCGGGGTAGGCGTTCCGGGGCGGGACACGGCACGCTCGAAAACTCCGAGGCATGTACGATGGAGAGTCGGCAAAGCGAGGCGCAGTGCAGCGCTCGGCAGCTCCGACAGGCAGACCAGGTTTTTTTTGGTCTAAATGCTCCGACAGAGGCAAAGTGAAGCAGGATCCGAACATGCGAGGAAGCGGATCGAAGATCGCGACAGAAATCTCGGCGCTCCGCTCCGTGCAGCAGGAGTATGATTCCGAAAAAAATCGCCTTTATAAAGGCGGAAAACAGTGTCAGAAAAGAGCTGAACGTAAAAAAATAAACATAATAAAAAAAAAACAATTTCCAAAACTCTAGAACGGCGCAATATCAAGAATTATGATATTGTAAATTGCCGGGAAATACAGTAATTCAAATTCTGAAACCAGAATAGGAGCGACAGTGAACCATTAAAACCTATGGGGAAGGATTGACCACTCAGAATCCACGGCGGGATAATACAAAAAACAGTAAAAAGACAGAAAAGAGCTGATTGGTGGAACTAGCGGGGGCTTGGCTAGCTCGGCCAATCAGAATACGAGCGACAAAGATCCATTCTAGTCTATGGAGAAGTTTAGACCAATCAGAATCCACGGCGGGATAATTCAAAATACAGTAAAAAGACAGAAAAAGAGCTTGATTGGCTGAGCTAGCGGGTGCTTGTCTATCCCAGCCAATCAGAGCGCGAGCTACTTCTCCCATTATAGTCTATGGAGAGATGGGCGCACTGAAATCTCGGCACTCTGCGCTGAGCGGCATGAAGTATTAATCAAAAAATGATTTTTATTAAGTGTCAAACATTATCAGATAAAGAGCCGAACCCATCTTTACAAATAAAAGCAGTTAAAAACCCGAACAACGCGTTTGTCGCCGAGACCGGCGCTACATAGGGAATTGCAATAGAGAGAATTGCCAGGAAATACAGTAATTCAAATTGTTTAAGCTATTCTCATTGGTCGTCAGAAACCAGCAAATCAGAATAGGAGCGACAGTGACCCATTATAACCTATGGAGGAGTATTGACCAATCAGAATAGGAGCGACAATGTCCCATTATATCCTATGGAGAAGAATTGACCAATCAGAATAGGAGCGACAATGTCCCATTATATCCTATGGAGAAAAATTGACCAATCATATGCTAGTAATAGAGACATCTGTCAGACATCTCTTTTATGAACACTGGGAAAAAATGGTAAAATAAATACAGAGAAACAACGCAAAAACACTTGATTAAATAAACACTCCCCAACAGCATCGCTTGTAGATCATTTTATTAAATAAATAGATACAACACTGGTCTGTTATAGTCCAACAGGTCCAATGTAGTCCAAAAACACTAATCAACATTTGGCTGATAGCTTTTTAAAGTGAATACTAAAGAATACTAAGAATACTAAATTTGGCCCTATAGATAGTTACACCCCCCTCCCCGTTTAGATAGGTAGCCTTAATTAAACAGGTAGCTCCCAAAATTAGTTATCCAAACCTATGTGACTAGATAGGCAGCCCCCCATGTGGTATCTAGGCAGATAGACCACCCACTATACTGTTACACCCTGGTAGGTAGGACCAAAATTAGGTAAGGCCCCAGCTAGGTAAGGCTCTAGGTATATCTATAGAAAAGGCTTCAGGTAGGTTTTGAAGGCCCCGAGGTAGGTCGACAGGCAGGCGGCAAGGTAGGTGAAGCCCTAGGTAAGTAGGTAGGTAGTCAGACATAGCCCCCAGGCATGTAGGTAGTCAGCCAGGGTTCCAGGTAGGTAGTCTGGGGATTCAGGTGGTAGGCAGGTGCCCAGGTAGAGAGGCAGGAAGGGACCCAGTAGCTAGATAGGCAGGGGCCAGGTAGGTAGGTAGGCAAGGCCCTAGGTAGACATAAAAATGGGCAAGTCCCCAGGAAGGTAGGTAAGCCCCATTTAGGTTGGTATACCCATTAGATAAGTTTGTAGGTAGGTAGGCCCTTGGTAGATTGATGGGTAGGTCTCAGGTAGGTAGATTGATAGGCCCAAGGTAGGTAAGTAGGTAGGCCCTAAGTAGGTTAGTAGGTTGGTAGGCCCCAGGTAGGTAAGCAGGTAGGCCACAGGTAGGTATTCCCTAATAAGGTAGGTAGGCCCCAGGAAGGTGAGTAAGCCCCAGTTAGGTACATAGATTGGCAGAACCCAGTTAAGTAGCTGGGCCCCAGTTAGGTAGGTGGTAGATGGCCCCAGTTATGCTGGGCCCCAGTAGGTAGGTGGTAGGTAAGCTCCAAATAGGTAGGTGCTAGGTGGGATCCAGGTAGGTAGGTTCCAGGTGGACCTCATTCAGGTAGATGTTAGGTGGGCCCCAGGAAGGTAGGTAATAGGTAGGGTCCTATTACTGAAAGAAAAAAAAAAAAAACTACCTCTCTCCCCATTCTCCGAGTAAAGCCCAGCACAATCATGTGACGTCACGTGTTACCTATGTCAGTACTATCGTCCGATGTCTGGTAGGCATAAGGCCTTATGCCTACTAGGCCAAATAGCGGAGCAGAGCATCGGTGGCTCCACTAGGGGTTTTAACTGTTTGCGTGTAATGAGGAAGAATTAACAGTTAAGTGGACCACGCAGACCGTGGAAATGAAGGTCCTGCCACTGAACACTCAGGACAGAGGGCCCTAGCGTTCTGAGCCAGGATGCAATGGATGAGCTCAATGTAGCGATGTGCCCTGTAGCAGCCACGATAGATGCTATGGCGGTATTTCTGCCACTGCACCGTGCCTAGGTTCTGCAATAACCAAGGTGACACATTCCCACTTACTTTTATTGATAATGGCTGGAACAAAATTAGACAAGTTTTAAAAGAGGGAGGAAAATTTCTACAGTATTGATCATCAATGTAAACTTTGGGTATGTAGAAATAGAGTATTGATTTTAACAACCTACTGTCTATCTATGTAAAACAATGCATATTTAGTCCTTGGTTCTTGGTGTGTCCTGTTGTGCCACTTTCCTTCTAAGTGGGTGAGCTTTGAAGTCAGGCTTAGTTAGAAACACTCCTCTGTAGTGTACATGACCTGAGCAGAGAAATATCTGGCTGCCTCTAGTGACTCATCAGTCACTATGTAAACAGAGGTGCTGACAGTAATGTAATATAATGTACAGAGTTGGAAGGGAAGGGTATTATACACTAATGTGGACACATACAGTGATAACTATGTGTACATAGTGACTCATCACTGCTTGCTGCTAGAGTTTAGGCGCCTTCATTTTTGTGCACTGTTTTACCTTTTCTAATAGGAGAAGATGTATTTTTAATACATTTGCTAAACAGACATTTTCACCTGATCAGAAGACCTGCATTGTTAGATTTTCTTAATGTGCATTAGGACCTCTGAGATTATCCAGCAGCAGTAAAAAAAAGTCTGCCTACTGCTCCTTATTTTGTAGTGGTGCAGGAGTAAAGCATCATGAGACATTGCCGTGACATCACTAGGTGCAGGGACAATGCCACATCCCCTACAGCTTGCATACAGCTTTCCCATGATCAAAAACTGATTGCTGTCACCCACCATTCTTGGATGCTAGATAAGCTATTCAGTATACAGGAAAGCTGGGTGATGCCACATTGTACATTACATGTACAGCACATACATAGAAATATATAAACCAAATTATATATGTACACATATATCACAGGATAAGGAAAGAATGTTTTCCTATCATGTTACAACCTAATTGGTACACTGTGCTACACAAAGTCAGCTGCAGGCAACCAGAAAGTAAACTGGAGAAGAGATGCAGGGGCATGAGGTTTACATGTCTGAGAATGATTTTGATAGAAGAATTTTGTCACAGTGGAAGTTTCACAGGCATGAAAATGTGCATGCATGTTTAAACACAGATATACTTATACACTAATGTATATAAATAATGCTGTAACTGTTACAGCACACATGAGTAATGCTGTTAATCATACATATAAACAGATAAACAAGACACCAACCCCCTGACCACCCTCATCTAACAGATGCTCAACCCACTCCATGCACCCAGCCCACATCATGACATATACATCACATGTTGGGAACAAGCCAAAACTAAACCGACCTCATATGCAACCATGTTATGGGATTCTTTTCTTCCTGGCTTTACTACTCATAGGGCGATATGTATGAACAAGCCTGTGCCAGGAGTCTGCCGTCTTTTCAGCCCGAGATCTAGCCCCATTCACTATATTTTCAAAACTCCCGCATGCCAATATCAGGTGCATTGCAGAGCGTCAGTGGCTCTTTGTAATGCGTCTGAAATCAGGGGGCATGCGTAAGGCGGAGTGCACTAGAACCATACGAAGCTATAGATTTATAGCTTCACTACAGCAAATCTAGGCGCTTTACTGCTGGAACAGGTATACCACTTTCAAAGTGGATGACCTGAGCCAGAAGTGTAATTTCTGCGCTAGAATGTACCTGATTTATGACACACTGTAGACCAGGTTCATAAATTCAGGCGCATTCTACACTATTATAATGCACTGAAAAATTGTCGTCTAAGCGCCATAAATCATACATTTCGCCCTTAATGTTTATACTGTGAATTTATTCCTCTCCTGAATATCCTACACAGCATATCTTATTGTGTTCTCCTATTCATACTGGTGTCCTGGTTTACATTTCCGCCCTGTAGAAAAAGAAAGCTTGGTTCATTGATGTGTGTTATATGTTTCCTTGGAGATACATCTTTTAATCAAAACAACTAGATACTAAAGTTTCGTAGCATTCAGCATAAAGTCCTTTGACCAGTAATTTGGTGTCAATGATTATATATTGCCTGTAATCCCAGAACTACTGTGTCTACTTACTTAATATTGCACATCAATGAGATATGCAGCTAACTATAAGTGACAATGGATGAAAACCCCTATTTATCACATCACTTAAAGGAGAAACAAGCCTGTATCTACAAAGTAAATGAGTATAATGACTTATGTCTTGCCTAATCTGACATAAGATTTGTATACTCAGCATTGTGTCTCCTTTCTCCTAACACATAATAGTCAATTAAATTACAAATTTATAAAATAAGGACTGCATGTCTCTATAACTTGCCCAGTTTCACTTATGGGTGTACTCACTTTTGTTGTCAGTGATTTAGACATTGATGGCTGTGTGTTGAGTTATTTTGAGGGCACACCAAATTTAAATTGTTAAACAAACTGTACACTGACTACTTTATATTTTAGCACTTTTTCGAGCTACTGTAACTAGTGGACAAAGTCTAAGGGAACAGCGGATCTCCATCCTTATCAGGGAGGTATAGACTGCAGAAGGGTCACCAGGTTGTGCCTTTAAAAATATCACAAACTGGCTGCAATAGCCTGTACAGAGTTTAACCTAGGCACTGCTAATCAGAGTGGCTAACATCATGCCTGAATGTCAAAATCAATTTTAAAGGGAACATGTCACAAGACAAATCTCCTTAAAACAGCAGTAAAGCATAATGTTACCTTCAGGCATTTGAATTAGGAAATAGAGGCCACTATGTTGCAAGATCAGATGAGCTGTGGACCAAACCAGCACACCTGAAACAGAAGACAGGAGCTGGATGAGAAATAAAGAAATTGGAACTTTTCAGGATCTGGAGGGGGGATATTGGTCACAACTGAATAAAAGTAGTCCACTCTTAAGACCTGTACCCGAAAGAAAGGTATGCAGAGAAATTTCTTCATCAGTAGTTGAGCATAAATGTCCTTCTTAGGAAAGCAGTTTCTCTCTTTTGAACCAAATCTATTCCAATTAATAAAAAAGATACTTTCTATGTAATTCCTTGCAATCCCAAATTGTCTTCATCTTAACATCAGATGAGACTTTAAGGATAGAACAAGAGCTTTTTGATCTTCAAAAAAACATGTTAACAACCAGAGGGCACAAAAAGATAT
Organism: Phyllomedusa bahiana; assembly: GCA_025379985.1. Taxonomy (NCBI): domain Eukaryota; kingdom Metazoa; phylum Chordata; class Amphibia; order Anura; family Hylidae; genus Phyllomedusa; species Phyllomedusa bahiana. The sequence continues at coordinate 16,041 of JAODAL010036808.1, forward strand.
ATGTGAAAACTATTGGGCATCTGGAGTAAAGATGGTAACTTGGAAGAATAATATAGCTGTGTTTATTTGCTTCAATACCTACAAAGGCTCAATGAAGCATGGAGCAAGCTTCAAAGTTGGATCTTTTAAACATTTTTTTTTACCAGGCATCTAGACTGTTATGGAACCTGGGTATCGATGCTTATCAGAACTACTCTTGTCCGTGGCAGCAGCTTTCCCCAGATTCTTGTGAACCTCTACCCAGATGATCTGAATTGTCAAACATCCTCAACAGCAGGACAAGAGAACCTGAGATCGGTAAAAGAAAACTTGGGCTTTATCCATAAATTGTCTTATATAGGGGTTAATTGAATGACTAGGGTTAGGGTCGTTGCAGAAAATTATGTTGCAGGAAAAACTTGCCCAAAGAAACAATACAGATAAAGTACCCTTGTGGATGTTCCCATATGTTCAAAAATATTGCTTGAGAACCTAATTGATTCACCTTATCTGACTGTTAAACTGGAATCAATGGAAAAGTACAGGCCATCTTTAAAAAGGACCTATCACCTCCAGAGAATCTTATGAAGTAAAAGAAGACTAACATTTAAACACTTTCTCAAATATGTTTGATTAGAAAAATTAATGCATTTCACCTGTAATTCAGTTTATAAAAAAGGTGCTGGACCTTTAAGACAGGACTGCTCCTGACAGCATTATGGATCACTATCTTGATAGCTCTGTGAAACTTCTTGCTTCTGAGCTGGGAGAGTCCACTGTGCAGGGGGGAGCCTGTAGATCTGTATCATCTGATGTACTGTATATAGTGGAAAGCTCTGTGGTGGTTGTTATTACACTAGCAGCAGTGCTGTATGGATGCCTGTGTGATATGGAGGAGGAGGCTGAAAGCAATAGGTAAACCCTGTCAGACATAAGTCCCTAGCATGTTGTTCCTTCTCAGAGTATGTACAGTACAGTGAGAGACTCAGATTAACCCCTTAATGACACTGGATGTAAACTTGTAGCTGACACGGTAATAGCACAGGATGGGGATGTGTCTAAGAGAGCAGCCTGCTCAATCTCCTCTGCATCCTGCAGCATTCCTTTTGTCTGCAGACCCCCGGTTGAATTCATATATAACCGTATCTCCTTACCTCATCCTACACTGGTACATGTATCCGCTACTAGTGGTACTTTTCATACCCTACTCTATATTATCTTTCTTCCTACCAACCATAGTGATCCCTTATGAATAAGGTCTACTTTTGACTGAAATGTCAAGAAAAACATCACATTACCCTATGTACCATATTGTTTTGTATGGGATGTAACATACTGTGCCATATACACTGTACCAATTCCTTACAAACACTGTGATGAATATACACATGTAAACAATTTTCTCATATTAAATACACTTTTTGAAGCATTATTGAGTGCTGTGGATTTGTAATTAGTGTTGAGCGATTATTATCGACAAAGTTGAAATCGGCACAGTTTTTCTGGTGATCAGATTTTTTAGATCATGCGATAATTAAGGTTAAAATCTGTACATCATCTATTAAGATCGCGCAATTTTCGGCGTTTCCTGTCATTTTGGCGGCCAGCAAATCAGCTTACAGAATAGAGCAGGGTGAGATGTGTGTGCGACGTCATGACTGGGATGTGTATGGTTGCGATTGGCTGGAAAAATCACATGACCTCGTTTCACATAGAACAGCTTTTTGTGTTCAGCCTCAGTGTCTCTCAGCGTCTCAGAGCAGTAGGTCGTGCGTCTGCTTGTGTCCAATCAGCTCAGCGAAATTATTATATTTCTTCACAGAAAACCTCTACTATTACGCTGTGACATCCTTACAAAATTTAGTTAGATTAGAGATTTGGAAGCAATTTATAATGTAGTTTAGGTAGTCTGAATTTTACAAGGAGCAAGTCTACCGCTGTTAACACAGTCTCGATCCACCAGCGGGGGAGCGGGACGCGCGGAGCGCGCGCGCCGGGGCCCGCGCGGGGCGAACACAGACAAGCTCTATAAAGAATACTGGATAAAGTTTCAACAAGACTATAGTGTAGACAAGCAATAGCTTTATATTAACAGTTTTCTAATTGAAAAAATTTCTGGATATTGGGCAGCTGAACTTATAGGATACACATCATTTCTAGTAACTGCAGGTCTCCTTTGTTGGGTGCAAAACTCCACTTTTATTTCAGTATAAATTTCAGATAGGTGTTCATTTTCAATTTTTGCCCATCCACCCTTTGTTGATATATCCCCTTGCAATTAAATTTAGAATCCAGCAATTTTATATCACCACCAGGTGAATTGAAAGGTGGCCAAAAATAATCTGTATTATACAATACATAATAGATTACGTGGTTTTTTGACTTGGCGCACTACACCTTTGTTCAGGAGGCAGCGTGCACTTAAATCTGAATCCAGCAATTTTATAGTCACCACAGGGTGAATTACAGGTGTCCAAAAATATCCTTGTTATAATACAAAGAAAAAAAAAAAAAAACGAATACAATAACAATACGCGTGTTTTTTTATACATGGTGCACTACAGCTTCTGTTCATTTGAGGCTGCTTGCACTATTAAATCTCTGAATCCAGCAAATTTTTATAGTCCACCACATGAGAATTTGAAAGTCCAAAAAAATCTTGTATTATACGAATACATAACAGATCCGTGTCTTTTTGAGACTGAGGCGCACTACAGCTTGTTTAATGGAGGCAGCTAGCACATTAAGATTTGAATCCAGCAATTTTTTATAGTCACCACAGGTAATTGAAAGGTGCCAAAAAATCTTGTATTTATACGAATACATAACAGATACGTGTTTCTTGACTTTGGCGCACTACAGCTTTTGTTCATTGAGTGCAGCTTGCACTTTAATCTGAATCCATCAATTTTCTAGTCTCCACAGGTGAATTGAAAGTGCCAAAAATATCATGTATTATACGAATACATAACAATATACGTTTTTTGACTTTGGCGCACTACAGCTTATGTTCATTGAGGCAGCTTGCCTTAAATCTGAAAACAGCAATTGTTATAGCACCTAACAGGTGACATGATAAAGGTGCCCAAAATATCTTGTATTATACGAATACATAACAGATACGTGTTTTTTTTATTTTGGCGCACAACAGCTAAGTTCATTGAAGCAGCTGGAGCCACTTAAATTTGAATACAGTCAATTTTATAGTCAACACAGGGTAATTGAAAGATGCCAAAAATATCTTGTAATTATACGGAAATACATAACATATACTAGTTTATGGACTATTGGCGGGCACTACATGTTTTTTACATTGAGGCAGCTTTCACAAAAATCTAATCCAGCAATTTTATAGTCCACCACAGGTGAATTGAAAGTGCCAAAAAATTCTTGTATTATACTAATACATAATAGATACGTGTTTTTTGACTTTTGGCGCATATAAAATCTACAGCATTGTTTCTTGGAAGTCCAGCATGCACTTAAATTTGAATCCAGCAATTTTATAGTCACCCCAGGTGAATTGGGAAAGGTGCCAAAAATATCTTGTATTATACGAATACTAACAGATACGTGTTTTTTGGACATTGGGCGCACTACAGCTTTGGTTCATTAGAGGCAGCTTGCACTTAAATCTGAATCCAGCAATTTTTTATAGTCACCACAGGTGAATTGAAAGGTGCCAAAATATTTTGTATTATACGAAAACATAACAGATACGTGTTAATGATCTTTGCGCACTAACAGCTTCTGTTCCTTGAGGCAGCATGCACTTAAATTTGAATACAGCAATTTTTATAGTGCACCACAGGTGATTGAGAGGTGCCAAAAATACCTTTATTATCCGAATACAATAACAGATACGTGTTTTTTCACATTTGGCGCAGGCCAGCTTTTGTTGATAGATCTACTTTGCAGATATAATTGAAACCAGCAAATTTTGTTTTGATTTGAGGGATTTGAGAATAGCTGTGATTTGCGCCCGACTTTTAATAATATACCTTCCAAAACACTTCCATACCTTCTCAAATTTTTTATTATTTCTGAACATGGAGCGAAATTCTGTGGAAAGTGAGGTCAAAGAGAGGGTAGGACATGGAGTAGAAGTACGAGAGAAGGTGCACCTTCCAGTGGCTGGCGGACAACACGCATGCCCAGCAGATCGTCAGTTGCAGGGACCGTCAGGCCAGTCCTCGCTGGGATCAGGGCCCTGTGAATCTCAGTAACGAACAGCGATTGCAATCCTGTCCTTCAGTGGTTTAATGCAACCTGCATCCAGCAGTCTACCACCTCGTCTCCCAGTCAACGGCCACAAATAAGTCATCAGCATCATCATCATCCGTCCAACAAGAAGCAGCCCAAAAGTCAACACGTGTACCCCCCAGTGTGGATAAACCATTTTCTGAAGACCTCTTTGATGACAAAAATCGCGGTTGGGGTCAGAAGGCATGGGAAAAGATCCGGAGGCCAATGAGGATGAGTGTCTCTGCTCTGACGGCCATTTACTGATGCCATCAGAGAGTTAGAAGGATGCCGTCAATCGGCAAGAAATCCCGGGCGGTCGGCAACAGCCTTGCAGTCCCTCTTGCTTGTACCCGCAGCTCCTGGATGCAGAATTGTCAGGACGACGAAGTCCAACCTGTGTTGATGATGATCGATGACGACATTGCGGGATCCAATGTGGTCTTTTTCAGCAGAATTTTGCTGCGAGCGCTTCATCACTGGACGAGGAGGAAGACGATGGGTAGTTTACAGGACGGGTTCCGCCTCAAAAAGGAGAGGGCAGTCGCAGAAGTCCGCTGATATGATTTCCGCCATCCACGGTCGGCGCAAACCCCGCTCCACCGCTTATCGCCGTCAAAAAGGTCTAGGACCTCCTCAATCCTGGGGCCTACTTTGAGCAAGCCTCTGATTTCACCCAGCGATGTCATATGCCGCCTATGCCTAAACGCATAAGAAGAGAGCAAAGAACCTTTAGGAGGTTAACCACCACCAACATGTCTATTCACATCATCCCCGCGAATGCAATGAGTTGAAATGGATGCAACACCTTGGCCAGAAAAGGCCAGACCGACGCCAGGCCTCCAACCACTGTCACACCCTCTGTCTCCGCCTTCTCCTCCTCCGCCACCACCAAGCGTTCCTCAGCTGCCCATGTCTCTCAGAGTCATGATCAGGGATCAGCCTCCGCTTCAGCCTCCACCGTCGCCCGAGTACCACCAGCACCACCAGAGACCCATCCTACCCCTTCTCCTTCCGCCAGTTTGACGACCTGCACGCCGTACAGCGGCCAGTCTAGCAGCCAGCCTTCTGTCTTCCAGGTTTGGGAGCAGAAGAAACACTTTAACCCAAACCATCCCAAAGCCAAAAGCCTGAATGTCGGCATTGCCAGGCTTTTGGCCTTGGAAATGTTGCCTTTCCGTCTGGTGGACACAGATGGGTTCCGCCACGTCATGGCCCTTGCCTGCCCCCAATACCAGATGCCGAGCAGGCATTTCTTTGCCAGAAAAGCCGTCCCTGCCCTGGCCAGCCACGTGTCATCTAAAATTTCAAGCGCGTTGTCTGCATCTGTGGCCGGAAAAGTCCATCTGACCACCGACACATGGACTAGTAAGCACGGCCAAGGCCGCTATATCTCTGTGACAGCTCACTGGGTGAGCTGGGTGGATGTCTCTGGGGGTGACGGTGGCTCTCAGGCTCGGCGCACGCTCTTCAAAACCGCAGGGATGGTGCAGGGTTCTTTCCCCCAAGGTCCTCTGGTGGCATCACGTGCCCAGAGAAACCAGGCCGTGTTGAAATTAATCTGTCTTGGAGACCGTCCACACACAGGTCAGGAGCTGTGGACGGCTCTCCGCAACGAGACCGAGCGCTGGCTGGGTGCCAAGAACCTTGTGCCAGGCAAGGTGGTGTGCGATAACGGCGAAATCTGCTGGCCGCCCTTAAGATCGGTAGCTGGAGCACATACCTTGCCTGGCACATGTCATGAACCTTGTCGTCCAGAAATTTCTAAAGAGCTACCCGGGTCTGGACTGCCTGCTGAGGAAGGCTCGAAGTCTAAGTTCGCACTTCCGCCGTTCGCACCCTGCTTCGTCCCCCCCTGGCTGCGTTGCAGCGTCAGCTCGGCCTCCCCGTCAACCGTCTCATTGTTGACGTGGCAACACGCTGGAATTCCACCCTCCACATGCTCCAGCGATTGTGGCAGCAGCGCAATGCCATTACGCAGTACGAAGTGACACATGGCCTGACAAGCAGCGGTGCGGACCTCGGGTGTTGAGCCACCGAGAGTGGAGGCAGGTGAAAGAGCTCTGCACCATCCTTGCCAGTTTTGAAGAAGCCACCAAAATGGTCAGTGCGGACAATGCCCTTGTCAGCATGAGCATTGTGGTGATCTTAGTTCTGGAACGATCGTTGGACACTCTGAAACAACAGGTCCCGCCAGCGACGGAGGAGGAGACGGACACAGATGCGGACACGGAGCCTTTCTCTCCGTCAAATCCACAAGGCCCGACAGTTTCACAATTTCATCGGTCTTCATTAGGCAGTGGTTCGGGGTCCAGAGCTAGTGCAAGGTGGCGCATCAGCTCTCAGGGTGCATCATCTCAGGCAAGTCAGGGCTGTGTTGAAGCTGTGCCGGAGGCAGCGGAGGAGGAGGAGGAATTCCTAGACACCGATGTTACCGACGTCCCTGCCTTGGAAAGAGGTTGGCGCGAATTTGAGGCGGAGGAGGAAGATGAGGAAGATCAGTTTGCTAGTGCCCCTCGACCCAGAGGCTTGGGAAATCAAGGCTCCATCTCTCACATGAGTGCTTGGATGCTCCATTTCCTCCAACATGATCCTCGCATTAAGGCCATCAAAATGAACAACAGTTACTGGGTGGCCACCCTCCTGGATCCCCGGTACAAAACAAAACTCAGCACTTTCCTTCCACCCACCCAAATAGAGAGTAAAATGCAGGAAATGGAGACCTTGCTGATTGATCAACTGGAGACATCTGTTGCGTCTGCTTCACGTTCCCCAAATGTCAACGGTGGGAAAAATGTCAAGCGAATAGAGAGCCATTAACCGCAGCAGCAGCAGCAGTCAATGTTGTGCAGACATGGGTGAACCTCTGCTAAATCTTTATTTACACCCTCATCAACGCATGCAATGCAGGGCACACATACAACACACAGAACCAGCTTAAGATCATGGGTGCACGACTATCTGTGTTCTCTAAACACCGATGTTTTTGTATTGTTCCAGGACCCAATTGACTTCTGGGTATCCAAAACGGATAAATGCCCCCAGCTCGCCTCAACCACGCCATAGAGGTGTTGTCCTGCCCAGCAGCCAGCTTCTTATCTGAGTGGACCTTCATCTCTGCTGGTGGATTCATTACAGACTCATCTGGCTTTCCACAGATAATGTTGATCTTTTATTAAACAATCATCAAGATGAATCAGGCATGGATCCTCTGATGAAGTGTTGTAGGCCCAATTGCCGAGGTCACCGATTAGTTGCCAGTCTACTTCAACATTTCCTCTTCAAACAAAAAATGGGTCCTCTTGAAAACTTTTTTTTAATATGATCATTCTTACTGCAATTTGTATTCTCAGTTCCAAAAAGAGTCATTTTGCTGGTTATGCGGTGTTAGACGTAAACAAGACACCAAGGTTTCATGAACAAAACCTATTCCATTTACTCACTTTTTTCTTTAGAATTTTTCGCATTGTCCACTGGTTTTGAGAGGTCATCTTTGCTGTGAGATAACACAATAATTATGGTCCTTTTTGAACAGAAATGTGGCTTCTAAGTGGCAATTTCTCCCTCGACAATTTTTTAACAGTGGCTGAGAAGTTCATTTTTATAATTTTTGGGGGTTCATGGGCTGTTGATATACAGCTATATTCATGTCGCTTTGAACAGAAATGGTGCCCTTCTAATTGCATTTTCTCCCTCACAACTTTTAACAGTGGCTGAAAGTCATTTTTATAAGTTTTTGGTCATGTTGCTTTGAAATACAGCCAATACTACAGGTACTTTCTAAAAAATGGTTGTTTCAACAGACCATTTGTTCTTCAAAATTGTCAAAGTGGCTCAAGGTCCATGTTTTTGAATTTTTGGCGCCATTTTGCTGTGATAAGCAAGCTAGACTACAAGTCCTAATTATGAAAAATGGTGGTTTCTAACAGAATCATTTGTTTCTTCACGATTTGTCAAAAGTGGCTCATGGGTCCATGTTTTGAATTTTGGGGCATTTTTGCTTGTGAAATGCAGCCAGACTACAGGGCCTATTGTAAAAAATTGGTTTTCGTATCTAACAGACATTTGTTTCTTCACAATTGTCCAAGAGTGCTCAAGGGTGATGGTGTTAATCAGAAACAGGAATAGTTAGGTCACTGTTGATGGACACATATTTTCAAATGACATGTTTTTTTGCAAGATCTTTACATAGCTAAGCCAATTCCTGTAGTGAGACAACCCATTTAATACAGAAAAAAAAGCGAAAACAAAGACGTGTGGGTTACCATACTTTTTATAAAAATGTTGTTTTCTAAATTAAACTACTTAAAAAAACAGCATTACAAAAAGCTGATACAAATATTCCTCATGAATGTACAAGGGAGGTACAGGAATGACTTGGAAACAGATGTATGTTACCCAGGACAGGGATTAGCAATGTCCAGTTCAACTAAAATTGTGGTTCCAAAGACTCCTTTTTTCCCGGGCACTTTTTAATCTGGGGGTCAGACAGGTTTAATGGTCAATACTGGCGGTACAAGACAGATATAGATAATGTCCAGTTCAACTAAATGGAGTTAAAAGACCTCCCTATTTCTGGCACTTTTAAATCTGGGGGTCCAGTGCAGGTTTTGGGTGGGCTCATGCTTGGCCCAGACAGGTATAGTTCAATGTCCAGTGAAACTAAAATGGGTTTGAAAGACTCCTTCTTCCGGCACTTTTTAAATCTTGGGTCATGCAGGGTTTGGGCTCATGTGTTGCTCAGGACAGTAGAGTCCTATGACCAGTGAAACTTAAATGGATTGAAAGACACCTTCTTCCGGCACTTTTTTAAATCAGGGTGTCATGCAGGTTTGGGGCTCAAGCGTGAGCTCAGGACAGGGAAAGTCTATGTCCAGTGAAACTAAAATGGTGGTGAAAGACTCCTTTTTCCTGCCTTCGTTTAAATGGTGTGGGTCATGCAGGTAGAGGCTCATGCTGTGTCCCAGATATGTATAGGTCAATGTCCAGTGAAACCTAAAATGGTGGGTTGAAAGACTCCTTTTTCCGGCACTTTTTACTCTGGGGTCACGCATGTTGGGGCTCATGCTGTGCTCCAGACAGGGATATTCAATGTCCAGTTCAAGTCAAATGATGGTTCAAATCAAACTGCCTTCAGGGCTTTTATTTAATTTGTGTTCAGGCAGGTTTAAGGGTCATGCCAGTGTACAAGACAGGGGATAGTGAATGGTCTTGTGACTTTTTTTTTTTTCGGAGTGCTTTTATAACCTAAGTGTGTTTGCCTAAGATTAGCACAGTAAACCAGTTTTGCTGTTTGTGGATGTATTATTCCAGCTTCTCCAGCCCTAGTTTTGGTGTAAGAATGAAGTGTATTTGGTCCTCTCGCAATAGACTTAATGGTGATCGGCCGATATATCTATTATGGGACTATCGTAAAATCGACGAGCCTAACGACTATGTTTAGCGATTTTATCGACAAAGTTGAAATCGGGCAAGTTTTTATGGTGATCGAAATATCATCATATCAATCTGGGCGATAATGAAAGGTTAAAAAACTTTGCATCTTCTATTACAGAATCCCGCGCCTTTTTTAGCGCTTGCCTGTAATTTTGTTAGCCAGCAAATCAGTTTACAGATAGGGGGGTTTGAGATGGTGTGGACGTCAGATGGGATGTGTAGGGTTTGCGATTGGCTGGAAAAAACCCAATAAAACCTCGTTTTAATAGAAAAGTTTTTCCCCTGTTTCAGCCTCAGTGTTTCGCTCTATAGGGATAGGACCTGCGCTTGCCTGGGGCCCAAAAAACAGCTCGGGGAAATTAGTCTATTCTCACAGAGAAAACCTTACTATTGCTGTGATCCTTTCCCCAATTTAGTTAGTTTAGAGTTTTTAAAGATTTTATGTATTTTAGCTAGAGTTTTTTAAAGCGCACTCCCCCTGTAAAATTTAGGCGGTGGACGGGGGGGGGGGGCCCCGCGGGTGAACACAAAACCCTTTTTCTATAAAAAAACACTGGATAAATTCACCAAACTTAGTTTTGATTTTGTAGGGAATATCTTTTTAAAAAGTTTGCTATGAAATTTTCCCTGGATATTGGGACCCTGAACTATATTTGGATACACATCATTTCTAGTAACTGAGCCTTTTTTAGCTGCAAAATCCACTTTTTTATCAGTTAATTTCAGTGGGTTTCATTTCAATTTTACCCCTTCACCTGGACTGTTGATATATCCCCCTTTGCGTTAAATTTTTTACAACCCCGCAATTTTGTAGTCAGCACAGGGTTGTTTGTCCAAAAAAACCGGGTATCGTACAAAACATCCCGTTACGTGTTTTTTGACTTTTTGCGCACCCGCATTGTTCATTGAGCAGCAATTTCGAAATCTTAAACAGCAATTCTATATTCACCCAGGTGAATTGAAAGGGCAAAAATACCGTTTTTTATACGAAAACATAACAGATACGGTTTTTTTTTCTTTTGCTCACCCCGCTTTGTTCATTGAAACCCGCATCCCGTAAATCTTTTTAAAAAAGCAATTCTATATCACCACAGGGAATTGAAAGGTGCAAAAAATACCGTGTATTATCAAAAAAAAACAGATACTGTTTTTTTACTTTTTCGCACCCCGCTTTGTCATTGAGCAGCATCCACGTAAAACTTTTAAAAAGCAATTTATAGTCACCACAGGGGAAATTTAAGGGCAAAAAATACCGGTATTTACGAAAACAAAACAATACGTGTTTTTTTACTTTTGGCACCCGCTTTGTTTATTGACGCAGCTCACTAAATCTTAAAACGCAATTCTTAGCCCACAGGTGAAATTTAAAGGTGCAAAAAATCCCTGTATTTTACGAAAAAAATAACAGATACAGAATAACAGATCCTTTTCCGGAACTTTTTAAACGGGGGTCAGAAAGGTTTATGGTCAATGCGGTCCGGAAAAGGGAAGTCAAAGTCCCGTGAAAATAAAATGGGGTTAAAGATCCTTTTTGCGGCATTTTTAAATCTGGGGGTCATCAGGTTTTGGGGGTCAGGCTTAGGACAGGGATATTCATGTCCAGTTCAAGTAAAATGATGGTTCAAATATAGCCTTCTGGCCTTTTTTTAAATTTTTGGGGGTGATGCGGTTTAAGGGGCAGGCTGTGGTCAAGACAGGGATAGGGGGTCTGGACTTTTTTTTTGTGCTTTTATAACCTAAGTGTGTTCAAGATGAGCACGTATCATTTGATGTTGTGGATGTTAATTTCAGTTCTCCCGCCGCTTTTGGGGTAAGATGAAGGTGTTTTTGCTCTCCCTAGACTTTTAATGGTAACGTCATAATCGATGTCACTACGAAAAAACCTTTTTGATTGCGGGCCGACTATCGATATCGCTCGATCTCGATAGCCAAAAGAATCGAAAATTTAACTGGACATTTTAATTCCCCTGTCCTGGAACGCAGATGGCCCCAAAATGCATACCACCAGATTTAAAAAGTGCGCAAAAAGGGGTCTTTCAACCACCATTTTTGTTGAATGGACACTAACTATATCTGTCCTTATGCAGAAGACCCTTAAACCGTCTGACCCCCGTTTAAAAAGTGCCAGAAAAAGGAGTCTTTCACCACCATTTTGTTGAACTGGACATATACTGTCCCCTGTCCCGGGGCCCCATAGAACATTAAACCTGTCTGACCCCCCCGATTACAAAATGCCGGAAAAAAGGGGTCTTTCAACCCCCATTTTTGTTGAATGGACATTGACTAACCTGTATAAAGGGAGATGCTGCGTAAGAACAATGCGGTGGGGAAAAGTCAAAAAAAAAATAATGTTATGTTTTTGGTATAATAAACGATTTTTTGACCCTTTTAATTTTCCCTTTTGGTGAAAATAGAATTGCTGTTTTAAGATTTAGTAGATGCTGGCAAATGAACAATGCTGGGTGTGCAAAAATCAAAAACAGTAACTGTTTGTTTTGATTAATAAAAGGGTTTTTTTTGCACCTTTCAATTCACCTGTGGTGAAATAGAATTTCTGTTTTAAGATTTACGTAGATGCTGCGTCAATGAACATGCTGGGTGGCAAAAATCAAAAAAACGTAACTGTTTTGTTTTGGTATAATAAAAAGATATTTTTTTGCACCCTTTTTTCACTTGGTGATATAGAAATTTCTGTTTTAAAATTTAGTAGATGCTGGTCAATGAAAAAATGCTGGGGGCGCAAAAGTCAAAAAAAAACTAACTTTTGTTTTGGATAATAAAAGGTATTTTTTGCCCTTTTAAAATTTACCCGTGGTGAATTAGAATTGCTGTTTTAAGATTTACGTGGATGCTGGTCAATGAACAATTGGGTGCGGGAAAAAATCAAAAAAACGTAAAATGGATGTTTTTTTGTACGATACACGGGTTTTTTTTGGGAACAAACAACCTTTTTCTGACTACAAGATTTTGGATTGTAATTTAACTACAAGGGGGATTATCAACAGTCAAGGTGTAATGGGTTAAAAATTTAAAAATTAAAAACCTATCTGAAATGTTTAATGATTTAAAGTGGAGTTTTGCAGCTAACAAAGAGACCTGCATTACTAGAAATGAGTTATCCAAAATAAGTTAGGCGCCCAAAATCCAGGAAATATTTTTAATAGCAAAAATGTTAATAAAAAGATATTCACTCAATGTCTTGGTGAACTTTATCCAGTTTCTTTTTAATAGAGTTGTTTGTTCGCCCGGGGGGCCCCCCCTTCCCCCGCTCCCACCACCCTGAATTTACAGCAGTTGCTGCTTTAAAATTCCACAACTAATAAAATCTTAAAAACTCAATCTAACTAAATTGGAAGGATCACAGCTAATTAGAGGGTTTTCTGTGCAGAAAAGACTAATTTCGCTGAGCTGTTTTGGCCACAGGAGAGCCAGGTCCTATCCTTGAGACGTGAGAGAACTGGGCTGAAAAAAGGAAACGCTGTTCTTGTAAAAAGAGGGCATGTATTTTTCCGCCAATCGCAACCCCTACACATCCCAAATCATGACGTCGCCCCCCCACATCTCACCCCGCTCATTTTTTTTAACTATTTCTGGGCCCCCAAAATTTCAGGGAAGTGCCCAAAAAGGGGCCCATCTTAATAGATGATGCTCAGATTTTAACCTTAATTTTCGCAGATCTTTAAATTTCGATCACCAAAAAACCCTTTCCCATTTCAAATTTGTGTAAAAAAATTTCTCAAACCAATTTTCACCAAAATTTGATTGTTCTCCCCCCTCAACCCCATTTATCCCCTTTTCCCTGTAGCCGTTTTTTATTCCCCTTTCAGAGCCCCTTTTTTTTGAAAAAAATCGTAAATTGTCAAAAGTGCCATTTTCAAAATTTTTTAAAATTTCTGCTGTAAGGGCAGTCCCCACTGCTGGGTTTTTTTGGCTGTTTTTCAGGCGGTTTTGGGTTTTTCGCCCTGAAAATTGAGAGAATGGGGTCAGGAAAAAACCCCTGCAGCGACCCCATGCACGGGTTTTTCCCCCAAGGGTTTTGCCGCCAGCGGTCCGCCCACAATGCATTGTATATGCACATTCTTCCGTCTAGTTTCTGGACAGAATATGTGCATCTCAATGTGAAGGGGAAGGGCTCTTCTCCGCTCATCACGGAGAAAAGCCGTCACCCCCCAACAGTGCAAATACCGGTCGCATAACCAACCGGTATTTGTCACTTGCCGTATAAACGGCCCCTAAGACAAATAGTTATTCCACCCAAAATAGTTTAGATCTAGTATAGACCATATGTCTACTGTAGGTTGGCATCATTTTTTAAATGTCTTTTTTTTGTTTTACGACATTATGGGGCTTAGATAATTAGTAGTAAAAGATTTTTTTTAGGAACCACTCCAGTTCTGGCATGGTTTTTAGGTGCCTGTATGTTAGACACCCCCATAAATGACTCCATCTAAACTAAACCATTTAAAGTATTTAAAGCCATGTTTAGGAAGTTTGTTAACCCATTAAGTATTTCACAGAAATTAAAGCAAAGTGGAGACGACATTTCAAAATTTCACCTTTTTTGCAGATCTTCAATTTTTATCCATTTTTCACTGGAACACTATAGATGTGACCAGGGAAATGCAACTCAATATTGATTCCTCAGATTCTGCCGTATTAAGAGACATCTAATATGTGGCCCTACTGCGCTATTTAGCTCAACCCCAAGCCTCAGAGTAGGAGGAGCATCTACTGGACTTTGGGGTCTCATTTTCAATATGATTTTAATAAACCCCCCTAAAAGTACCTCATATTGGAAATGACATCCTTTAAGGAATATATCCAGGGGTGTAGTGAGTATATTGACCCCCCCAGGTGTTTCACAGATTTTTTTTGTATTAGGCGGTGAAAATGAAAAAAAAAATCAGCAATTTTAGCTGAAAATGTTTAATTTTTACAAATAATCCTGGGAAAAAAAGCACCCCAAATTTTGTTGTGCAAGTTCAGCAATATCATACATTTGGGTGTAAACTGCTGTTTGGATGCATGGCAGGGCGTACAAAGGAGGGAGCGCCATTTGGCTTTTGCAACGCAGATTTTGGTAGATGCCATGTCGCATTTACAAAGCCCCCAAAGTACCAGAACAGGTGAAACCTTCCAGATTGTTACTGGGACCTCATCGGTCTTCTCCACTTTCAGCACCCAATACGCCCTGTATCTTGCAGGTGTGCATGACCATTTACAAGTCTATGTCGCATTTACAAAGGAGTGTATTGTGCAGGTGTTCCATAGTTTTTTAGCATTGGGCCATGAAAATGGGCGGAAAAAAAATCGCATTACCGCCATTGTTTTTATGGCTTCAATTTTACAGCATTCGCCGTGTGGCATTAGTGACATGATTACTTTACCATGAGGGTGGGTACAATTGCAATGACAAATTTTATATAGTTTTTTTTCGTATTCAATATGTTTTATTACGTATTCGGCATGTGATACAAAACATTGCAATAGAACAACCAATGACAATGTACATTGTAATACTTGATTGTAAAAAATGAATAAACAGCGATCAAAATCACCGTCTGAATTATGTACATGTAGTATCCTTCATTAAGAGCAACAAAAGGAGAAATACACAATTTTTCCCTAAAACTGAGGTAAGGAAGGCAATACCTGGCATCCTAAGCATGGAAGTAGGGCTGAAGATACAGTCAATTACCCATTTGCATGATGTAGCCAAAGCCATTGGAGTCACATACAATACCAGTCTCAAAATACTTAACATCCCAACACAAGGAACAGAAACAAGAAACTGTAGCAAAACACAGGAGAGGAAGGAGGGTCAAAATGCGAGCAAGACCTGAGAGAGAGGGTGTGTAAAAGATTCCAAACAGTGCCGATATATATCTTGGAAACTACACAAGTGCCCATCGAGTCAGCCGGAGACCCATCTCCCAAATGAAGGGCGAGCTTTTTTTAGGTATCAGTGAGCTTGACATGTTCTGGAGAGCTACAGAAAGGCACCCAGCTCGTCCACGTGGCCAGGTTCTTGTCAAGAGTCTGATTGTGATCTGCACGTAACTCTTCCATACGTTGAATGGTAGATAATTCGTTAAACCTTGATGCTATAGAGGGTATCACTGTCGATCTCCACAATCTTGGTATCAAGATCTTAGCTGCACTGAGCATAAAAACAATCATGTGACCCTTAAGTACATGCAGGGGCAATGGAATAATCTGCAACAGCACTACTGCTGGGTCATTCAGTAATCTAATCCCTGTCACCGACTCGATTATCTCAAGGACTTTAATCCAAAAAACCTGGATCATCGGACATGACCACCAAATGTGGGACATGGACCCTGTTGCGGCCCCACATCTCCAACAGTTATCGGGAACTTGGGGGTATATTGCGTGTAGGAGCGTGGGCACCCTGTACCACCGGGAGAGTATCTTGAAATTAAGCTCTTGTAGCCTAGAAGGCACAATGGACTTGTAAGCCAATAGATTTTCTTTTTGCCACTCTTCCTCCATAATAGACTTCCCACTGTCCAGCTAGATTGATAGGCAGGTCTAGTATCCGACATAGAGGAGATGATCAACTTGTACATTTTAGAGATTAGATGGCCGTTGGATGTAGCACTGGTACACAGCGTTTCCAGGGGGGTTAAGGACCTATGAAATTTTAATGTCGATTTATAAAAAGCATAATAATGTGTAATCTGCAGACAGCTGAACCAGATCAAAGGGAGGGAGGGGAACGTCCTCTTTAACTCTGCCACAGACTGCAGCCCTTGAGGAGTGAGCACATCAGTAAACAATAATGGTCTCCTAACCTGTCCATCAGAAGTAATAACTGGAGGCCAGTGCAGTTCCAAAGACGGATTCCCCGTAATCGGTGTTAAAGGTCCTCCAGGCGGTAGTAGACCTCGGGTAGAACCATATGTGTGCCAGGCCTGAAGAGTATGTCGCACCACCCACGGAAGCTTCTGCACAAGCCGCGACGGCAAAGCGGACAGGAGTAGCCAGAGGAGGTTTGAAAGTGGGGCTTTGTGAATATCTTCTTCTAACTGTACCCACAATTTCGTGGAACGATGGTGGTAGAAATCAAATAACCACGCTGCCACCGCTGCTAAATAGTAGGCCTTGATGTCAGGCAAAGCTAAACCCCCTTCCTGTCTTTCTCTAATGAGCACCGATTTTGCATTCCTCGCTTTCTTACCCGCCCATATAAAATTTTGCAAGTGTTTGTCCACCAAGAGGAAAAACTTTTTGGGTAAATAGCATGGTATGGCCTGCAATAAGTACAGTATGCGAGGCAAGATATTCATTTTAATTATATTGATTCTCCCCAGCCAAGAGAAATCTTTGGAGTTCCATCGTGCCAAGTCTGCCATTATTATGCTCAAAAGGGGAGTAAAATTAGACTCGAATAAATCTTGTGGGTCAGATGGGATAGAGATTCCCAGGTATTTAAATGCGCCTCAGGCCCACATGAACGGGAATCCATTCTTCAACAAAGATATGGTAGACTGTCAAGTTAATACCCAGTGCAGGGGATTTTGTAAAATTTATTTTAAAATTGTTTAACGCGTCAAACCGCTTCAAAGAAGCCATTACATTGTTCAAGGTGGTGAGTGGTTGAGAGATATACAGCAACAGATCATCGGCATTAGCCACGCATTTGTACTGTGTATCTCCCACAAGGATCCCTTGTATATCAGGTTGTTTCCTAAGTCTCGTAACAGATGTTCCATCACTATCACATACAATATAGGCGAGAGGGGGGCAGCCCTGCCTGGTGCCATTGCGTATCAAAACTGGTGCAGAAAGGGTACCGTTGATCCGGATTTGAGCACTAGGCTTCTGATAAATGCCTATTATATATAATATATATATATATATATATATAATATATATATAATTATATATATATATATTATAATATATACACTACCGTTCAAAAGTTTGGAGTCACCCAGACAATTTTGTGTTTTCCCTGGAAGCTCCTAGTTTTATTTATCAGATGAGTTACAAAATATCGTCCAGACATTGACAAGGTTAGAAATAATGATTTTTATTTGAAATAATAATTTTCTACTTCAAACCTTGCTTTCATCAAAGAATGCTCCCTTTGCAGCAATTCCAGCATTGCAGACCTTTGGCATTCTAGCTGTTTATTTGCTGAGGTCATCTGGAGAAATTTCACTCCCTGCTTCCTGAAGCCCCTCCCACAAGTTGGATTGACTTGATGGGCACTTTTTGCATACCATATGATCAAGCTGCTCCCACAACAGCTCAATGGGGTTGAGATCTGGTGACTGCGCTGACCACTCCATTACAGATAGAATACCAGCTGCCTGCTTCTTCCCTGAATAGTTCTTGCATTATTTGGAGGTGTGCTTTGGATCAATGTCCTGTTGCTGGATAAAATTGGCTTCAATCAACCACTGTCCACAGGGTATGGCATGGCGTTGCAAAATGGAGTGATAGCCTTCCTTATTCAAAATCCCTTTTACCTTGTACAAATCTCCCACTTTACAAGCACCAAAGCAACCTCAGACCATCACATTACCTCCACCATGCTTGACAGATGGCGTCAGGTACTCTTCCAGCATCTTTTCAATTGTTCCACGTTTCATGCTCTTCTGTGTGATACAAATACCTCAAACTTCGATTTGTCTGTCCACTTTTTCCCAATCTTCCTCTGTTCAATGTCTTTGTTCTTTAGTCCATATTAATCTTTTCCTTTTATTAGCCAGTCTCAGATATGGCTTCTTCACTGTAGAAGTTGACACTGGTGTTTTGCGGGTACTACTTAATGAAGCTGCCAGTTGAGGACCTTTGAGGCATCGATTTCTCAAACTAGAGACTCTAATGTACTTGTCTTGTGCTCAGTTGTGCAGCAGGGCCTCCCACTTCTCTTTCCACTCTGGTTAGAGCCTGTTTGTGCTCTCTTTTATAGGGCGTAGTACACACCGTTGTAGGAAATCTTCCGTTTCTTGGCAATTTCTCACATCTCTCAGAACAAGAATAGACTGTCGAGTTTCACATGAAATTTCTCTTTTTCTGGCCATTTTGCGAGTTTAATCAAACCAACAAATATAATGCTCCAGATTCTCAACTAGCTCAAAGGAAGGTCAGTTTTAGGCTATGTTCACATGGCTTAATCTGGGACGTATCCTGCCCCGTATTTCACGCCGTACTGCGCTTAATACGGGGGCGTGATACGTCCCAGTCATTATGGAAATCCCCCGTTCTCATAAAGAATTATGGATTACGTCTCCTCTCCCCGCTCGGGCAATACGCCGAGCGGGGGAGAGAAGTGACATGTCAATTACTAGCGGCGAATACGCGCCGCTAGTAATGAATGTCAATGGGGCCTTGGCTGTATATTTTGGGTCATTGTCTTGCTGTCAATTCCAGCCACCACCCATTTTTAATGTCCTGGTCGAGGGAAAGAGTTTGTCACTCAGTATTTTATGGAACATTCTCCCATTGATGCAGTGAAGTAGTCTTGTGCCTTTAGCAGAGAAACACCCCCAAAAGATAATGTTTCCACCTCCATGTTTGACAGTGGATACAGTGTTCTTTGGGTCATAGGCAGCATTTCTCTTCCTCCAAACAAGGCGAGTTGAGTTAATGCTCAATTTTTGTCTCATCTGACCACAACACCTTCTCACAATCACTCACAAAATCATACAGGTGTTCATTGGCAAACTTCAGATGTGCCTGCACATGTGCCTTCTTGAACAGGGGGACCTTGCGGACACTGCAGGATTATAAACCATTATGGCATAATGGCATAATGTTACCAATGGTTTTCTGGGTTACTGTGGTCCCAACTGCCTTGAGATCATTAACAAGTTCCTCCTATGTAGTTTTAGGCTGTTCTTTTACCTTCCTCATAATCAAGGATACCCCACAAGGTGACATTTTGCATGGTGCCCCAGATCGATATCGATTGACGGTCATTTTGTATTTCTTTCATTTTCTTACACTTGCAACTTCTCACCCAGCGTCTTACTTATGGTTTTGTAGCCTATTCCAGCTTTGTGCAGATCTATGATCTTGTCCCTGACATCCTTAGAAAGCTCTTTGGTCTTGCCCATGTAATAGAGGTTAGAGTCTGACTGATTAATTGAGTCTAGGACAGGAGTCTCTTATAAAGGTGACTATTTAAGACAGCTGTCTTTAATGCAGGTAACGAGTTTATTAGGAGCGTCTAACTGGTTTGTAGGAGCCAGAACTCTAAATGGTTGGTAGGGGATCTCAGAAAAATGCAAATAAATTTATATTATTTAAACAATGTAATTTTCTGGATTTTATTTTGGATATTTTATCTCTCAATGTTAAAATTAACCTACCTTAAAATTATAGACTGTTCATGTCTATGTCAGCAGGCAAACTTGCTAAATCAGTAAGGGATCACATAATTATTTCCTTCATATACATATATATACACAATGTCAGACTGTGGTGCCTAGAGCCCACCAGTTAAATATCATTCTGTGGGCCCTATGGAGTTGATTCTTGGGACCATACAGTTACTGTCCCTGCTTTTATAATCTATATTTTGCTTTTTGCTCCTGTCTCTCTGCCTTTCTGCCTCTTCCAAGGATATTTATGAAGTTTCTCTTAAACTTCAGGTCTGTCATGCTCAGGATCACACCGGGGGATTCTGCTGTTTCACTGGGGGCCATTCAAAGCCTGAGTCAATATACGCAGCTAAATCTGCAATTCAAAAGATAAAAAATCATAAAGGAAAGACAGGGATAGAGCAGCAGAGGCACAGATATAATCAGAAATTAGAGGAATATCTCCATAGATTAATGAATTTATTCATTGACAAAAAATTAATTTCACTGTTTTTTTTAAATATGATATAATAAGATTTACCAATACTGTACAGTGAATTTCCTGACAGCTACACCTCAATTTCATCACCGCTCCTGAAGTGCCATAACCGCATGTTATTTATAATGAAGTTCTTCCTCCTAGTTTTCCTATGTTGGTGATAGGGGTTGGCTGTGTAAATTAGTTTAATAGCTAAGTCAACCTCTTCATCTGTCATGGCTCATGTGGCCAGTCCCATTTATCACTATTTACAGACAGATTGATGGAGGGGATGGGGGGGAGGGGGGAGGTCTCTGCCGGGAGTAGAACCTGGAATTTCAGGATCAGCAATTATATTTTTAGATGATGCAGTTTCACATAATTAAGCTATATCTGTAAGTCTTATTAAATCATCATAATTGTAAACCAAGGAAATACCTGTTTTTCTTATAAATTAAGGGAACCTTCAGACTGTGAACACAGCTCATAGTACAGAGCTGGAAGGCAGTCACCTAACCAGAACTGTAGAAAATATCCAGGTAACATTTGTAACATCACAACTTTTATCTAATATAGACTTACCTACACAATCAAGTGGTGGACCCCAGCCATAGAAATAACACTGCCCAGTATTTGACGTTGGCCTTTTCCCACGAGGACATCTATATTCAACAACATCCCCATTCTTGTATGTGACACCAAAATATTCACAGGTAACATCTGATGAGAGAAATAGAAACAAATATGTATTAAGTGACAATAGGTGATGAATAAAGATGCAATAACAAGAAATAAAAGAGGAAACGTTCCATGTACAACACATATTGTACAAGGTGGGCTTTAGTCTATTATATTTGTGTTTCCAGGATCTATCATTGTACATATAGTCCTGTAGATGCAAATATAGTTAAGCTTTTTTGAAATGATCACTCAAAATTGCAAAGAAAATTATCTAATTGAAGAGTGATTCTCCCAAGAAGGAAAACAATATAAGACCTAAGATACCTAATAACCTATCACCAGAATAAAGTCTTGATAAAGGTATGCTCTTCTCAAAAAAAAGTGGTTTTGGAGAAGTTTCGATGTATAGGTTCATTAATGGGTTAACACAATTTCATGTATTTTTCACACTGTACATCATTTAGGATTCTAATTAGATCATCATTATAAAATATTACGTTCACCTATGAATTTTACAGCGGTTCCCTGCCCCAAGGATGATGAGGCTAAGAACAGACAGTTACTCTAGGCACCAATTTTGCCCATAGATATTTTTACTTCCCCTTTTCCATACAAGATTGAACAATAATGGAGCTTTCTTAAATACAATACACAGTTGATATAAACCACTGATGACTGAATCTAGATTCCTAAAATCTTAATGACTCAATGAAGCACATTTACTTAATTAGCATAATCTTATGAACAAGAACATTTACAATGCAAATTTGTTGTTACACTCAATGTGCAAAAGTCCTGTCACAAAACCAGTTCATATTTATATTATGCCAAAAACAGGATGCAACTTTATATGAAGCAGGTGTAAACTAACCACTGAAGAGATTGGACAATGTACAAAGGTCCAGAGCATTAGGAGGCTCACCATTCAGAAACTACACAAAATGCAGTAGCCTAAAAGTAAAATCCAAGATTAGTTAATTTTTTTACATTGACTCTTTAATAACTTTGTATAAAAAAGCCTTTGTATAAAAAGAGGTAGACTACTATACTATACAACAAGAAAGCTGGATGATACCTGACCCTCAATTAGCTTTCTTCCAGAGTTGTGTGTAGTGGTGTGGCTTATGTTTAGAGGTGTGGCTTCTTGTTAAAGGCTATGTTCACACGGCTTATTTACGGGGCGTAATTACACCCCAGAATTACGCCGTGTGGACGGGGGCGGGGCGGGAGCGGGGGGCCGGCACCTCGCTGGCCCATAGACAATCATTACTAGCGGTGTGTATACGCCGCTAGAAAATGACATGTCGCTTATCTCCCCCCGCGGCGGATTCGCCGAGTGGGGAGAGGAGACGTAATCCATAGTTCTCTATGAGAACTGTGGATTACTGTAATGACTGGGACGTATTCCAGCCGTAATTCGCGCACTACAGCGCGAAATTACGGACTGAAATATGTCCCATTTTAAGCCGTGTGAACATAGTCAAAGAAGCGTAGTTTATGGAAATTATTGACAGCTCAAAATCTCCCTGATGGCCACTTTCAATGGTTGTATACCAGATGAAAATTCAATTACATGACATCTAAAAAATATATAGCAATTTTTATTAAACAATCAAAAATATCAAATAGGTATGTCACAGCAAAAAAAAGGTGGAAAAAATTAAAAACAATTAAAATAATAACCATTGAATCTAAGGTAGAAATATTTACCAGTACTCTTAAATAATTAAATCTATATTAAGGGGTTAATGGAATGGCATAATAATAATCAAAAGATGAATGTGATGTAATCATAAAAATCAAGAGATTAAAGCATTGTCTAGTCACATCAAATAATCAATATATCCATACCCAAAATATGTTCAAAAAATTACCAAAAAATTATGTCGGAGTATACAAACCCAAAAGAGGAACTCCCACAATCCCGTTTTTGCCAAGCTTTTTCAAGAGGCTAGTGAATAGACACAAATTAGGTCCATATGTACCAAGAAAGGGTAATAGTTCCACCAGGACCATTTTCTATTGAGCAATTGAAAACCATCTAATCAATACAACATACCATAATAATCAAAACCTGAACCCACTGCCCATAATCAGCACACATCTTTCACTTCCGCCTCACAATCAAAGCCAAGTCGCGCAGACACGTTAAAACAAACGATACCCTTTTTTTTCCCCCTTATTATAAATTTAAATATTATTTAAGGGTACCTGGAGATAGGTCTACCTTAGAGTGATTGGTTATTATTTTGTTTGTAAATTCCCCACCTTTTTTGCTGTGATATACCTATTTGATATTTTTTGTTATTTGTTTAACCCCTTCCCAACATTGGACATACTGGAACATCTTAGTGGGAAGTGACTTCTCGCAAATGGACTTACTGGTACAGCTTGAACATTGTGCCGGCTCTCAAGTGGGCCGCGCATGTCACAAAAGGCCGCTGTAAGCTGGGGAATGCTGCAATCACCCGTGGTGGGTGAGCTCGTTTTAATGAACAGCTTTCCTGTTCAGCCTCAGTGCCCCACGTCTAGAGCAGGGAAAGGCCGTGCGCTCTGCTTTTGTCCCAAACAGCTAGCGAAAAATTTTTATTTTTTTACAGAGAACCCTCTATTGTGTTCCTTACAAATTTTGTTAGTTAGAGATTGGAAATTTTATATATTAGGTAGGAATTTAAAGGAGCTCTCCGCTGTAAAGTACGGGGGGGGGCGGGGGGGGGGCCTGCGGGGAAACACAACAAACTCATAAAGAATACTGGGTAAATTCACCAAACTTAGGTAGACATTGCAAAGTTTATTCAAAAAGTTTTTCTATTTAAATTTTTTTTCCCTGGTATTGGGCAGCCTGAACTTATAGGATACACATCTTTTTATAAATGCAGGGCTCTTTTTTAGTGCAAAAAAATCACTTTTATTTTTCGTATACATTTCAGTAGGGGTTCATTTTTTAATTTTGCCCATTCCACCTTTGTTGATATTACCTTTGTATTAAAATTGAATCAGCAAGTAGACGGTTGTAGGGGCCAAAAAATCCTTGTTTTCCCAATAAATTTTTGTACGTGTTTTTGATTTTGGGGCACTAAACTTTTTATTGGGACCTTGCATTAAATGTTTATACTTTCAATTTTTTAGTCACCACGGTGAATTGTAGTGCCAAAAAATTTTTTTTTTCGAACACATAACAGATCGGTTTTTATTTTCTTTGGTGCACTACAGCTTTGTTCATTGAGGCCCCTTCATTAAATGGAATACTGCAAAATTTTTGACCACAGGGAATTGTAGGGGCCAAAAAAACCTTTTTTTTATCCGAAAACATTCAGTACGTGTTTTTTTTCCTTTTGCCCATCCGATTTTTTGTAAGCCACCCGCAGTTAAATTTGAAAACCCGCAAAGTGTAGTACCAAGGTGAATTGATGGTCCAAAAAAAACCTTTTATTATCGAATACATTTCGATTCGGTTTTTTCACTTTTGGGGAAAGGCCGCTTTGTTTATAGATCTATTTGCAGTTTTAAATTTGAAACCACAATTTTGTAGTCCCACAGGGGAAATTTAAGGTCCAAAAAAAAAACCTTTTATTATCCGAAAACATAAAGATAGTTTTTTTGCACTTTTGCCCAGTCCAGATTGTTGATAGAGCCCCCTTTCAGTTAAATTTGAATCCCAATTGTGTAGTTACCACAGGTGAAATTTATAGTGCCAAAAAATATTTTTTTTCCGAAAACATTTCAGATACGTGTTTTTTGACTTTGGTGCATAAGCTTTTTTCATTAGGACCTTGCAAATTAAAAGTGAAAACTGCAATTTTTTTTCACCAAGGTGAATTGATAGGGGCCAAAAAAAAACCTTTTTTTATTGATACATTACAGATACGTGTTTTTTTACTTTTTGGTGCACTACGCTTTTTTCATTGAGGGGCCTTGCCCTTTAAAAGTGAATACTGCAATTTTTTAGTCCCAAGGTGAATTTAGGGGCCAAAAAATACCATTTATTATCCGAATACATTAGAATTTGTTTTTT
>JAODAL010036809.1:0-41208 GCA_025379985.1 Phyllomedusa bahiana
GGTCGGGGGGCCACTAGCAAACTGATCTTCCCACTTCCTCCTCCGTCAAATTCGCGCCAACCTCTTTCCAAGGCAGGGACGTCGGTAACATCGGTGTCTAGGAATACCTCCTCCTCCTCCTCCTCCTCCCCCTCTCCTCCGCAGCCTCCGGCACAGCTTCAACACAGCCCTGACTTGCCTGAGATGATGCACCCTGAGAGCTGATGCGCCACCTTGCACTAGCTCTGGACCCCGAACCACTGCCTAATGAAGACCGATGAAATTGTGAAACTGTCTGGCCTTGTGGATTTGACGGAGAGAAAGGCTCCGTGTCCGCATCTGTGTCCATCTCCTCCTCCGTCGCTGGCGGGACCTGTTGTTTCAGAGTGTCCAACGATCGTTCCAGAACTAAGATCACCACAATGCTCATGCTGACAAGGGCATGTCCGCACTGACCATTTTGGTGGCTTCTTCAAAACTGGCAAGGATGGTGCAGAGCTCTTTCGACCTGCCTCCACTCTCGGTGGTCAACACCCCGAGGTCCGACCGCTGCTTGTCAGCCATGTGTCACTTCGTACTGCTAATGGCATTGCGCTGCTGCCACAATCGCTGAGCATGTGGAGGGTGGAATCCAGCGTGTTGCCACGTCAACAATAGACGGTTGACGGGGAGGCCGAGCTGACGCTGCAACGCAGCCATGCGGGAGAAGCAGGTGCGAACGGCGGAATGCGAACTCAGACCCGAGCCTTCTTCAGCAGGCAGTCCAGACCCGGTAGCTCTTTAAAATTTCTGGACGACAAGGTTCATGACATGTGCCAGGCAAGGATGTGCTCCAGCCTACCGATCTTAAGGCGCCAGCAGATTCGCCCGTTATCGCACACCACCTTGCCTGGCACAAGGTTCTTGTCACCCAGCCAGCGCTCGGTCTCGTTGCTTAGAGCCATCCACAGCTCCTGACCTGTGTGTGGACGGTCTCCAAGGCAGATTAATTTCAACACGGCCTGGTGTCTCTGGGCACGTGATGCCACCAGAGGACCTTGGGGGAAAGAGCCCTGCACCATCCCTGCGTTTTGAAGAGCGTGCGCCGAGCCTGAGAGCCACCGTCACCCCCAGAGACATCCACCCAGCTCACCCAGTGAGCTGTCACAGAGATATAGCGGCCTTGGCCGTGCTTACTAGTCCATGTGTCGGTGGTGAGATGGACTTTTCCGGACACAGATGCAGACAACGCGCTTGAAATTTTAGATGACACGTGGCTGGCCAGGGCAGGGACGGCTTTTCTGGCAAAGAAATGCATCTGGTATTGGGGCAAGCGAGGGCCATGACGAGGCGGAACCCATCTGTGTCCACCAGACGGAAAGGCAACATTTCCAAGGCCAAAAGCCTGGCAATGCCGACATTCAGGCTTTTGGCTTTGGGATGGTTTGGGTTAAAGTGTTTCTTCTGCTCCCAAACCTGGAAGACAGAAGGCTGGCTGCTAGACTGGCCGCTGTACGGCGTGCAGGTCGTCAAACTGGCGGAAGGAGAAGGGGTAGGATGGGTCTCTGGTGGCTTGTGTACACGGGACGACGGTGGAAGGCTTAAGCGGAGGCTGATCCCTGATCATGACTCTGAGAGACATGGGCACTGAGGAACGCTGTTGGTGGCGGAGGAGGAGGATGCGGATACAGAGGGTGTGACCGTGGTTTGAAGGCCCGGCGACGGTCTGGCCTTTTTTGGCCAAGGTTTCCCTCATCAACTCATGCCATTCGCTGCATGAACTAGACATGTTGTGGTTTAACCACTTTAAGGTTCTTGCCACTACTTATGCGTTTACGCAAAGGCGGCATATGACATCACGGTGGAATCAAAGGGCTGCCAAAGAAGGCCCAGGCTTGAGAGGTCCCTGGAACCTTTTGACTGGCGATAAGCGAGAGGGGTTGCGCTGACCGTAGTCTGCGGAAACATATCCGCGACATCTCGACCCGCCCTCTCCATTTTTGTGGCGGACCCGTATTGACACTACCGCCATCTCTTCCTCCTCGTCACTGATGAAGCGCTCGCAAGCAATTCTGCGGAAAAGACCAGGATGGATCCGGCAATGTCGAGCATCATCATCAAATCAACACAGGTGACTTGGTCCGTCCTGAACGTTCTGCATCCCAGAAGCTGCGGGCTACAAGCAAGGGGCCTGCAAGGCGTTGCCGACCGCCCGGGATTTTTGCCGAGATTGACCGCTTCCTTCACCCCTCTGATGCAACATACTGGCATCAGATGCAGAGAAAATCATCCTTTTGGCCTCTTGAACTTTTAACATGCCCTTCTGACCCCAACCGATTTTGTATCAAAGAGGTCATCAGAAAAATGGAATTATCCACAGTGGAGGGTACACGAGTTGACATTTGGGCTGCTTCAAGTTGGACAGATGCTGATGAACTGATGACGACAGATGTGCACGTGACTGCGAGGACGAGGAGGTAAGACGCAAGATGCAGTTTGCATTAAACACAGAAGGACAGATTGGCGACTATTGTTCGTTACTTAATTCACAGGCCCTGACGAGCGCAGAACAGGCCAGACGGTCCCTGCAAACTGACGATCCGCTGGCATGCGAGTTGTCGCCAGCACTGAAGGAGCACCCTTCTCATCTCGACCTCTACCTCCATGTGCTACCCCCCTCTTTGCTCGCTAACCACCTGCATTTCGCTCCATGTTTTCAGAAATATAAAAATTTGAAGAAGTATGAATATTTTGAATGTCTCTTATTACAAGACGGCAAATCACAGCTATTCCAAATCCCTCAAATCAAAACAAAATTGCTGGATTCAAATTTAACGCAAGGGTGTCCTATCACAATCCTGACTTGGGGCAAAGTCCAAAAACGTATCTGTTCTGTTTGGTATAATAAACGTATTTTTAGCACCTTCAATTCACCTGTGGTGAATATAGAATTGCGTTTTAAGATTTTCGTAGATGCTGCGTCAATGGAACATGCTGGGTGGCGCAAAAGTAAAAAAACACGTAACTGTGATGTTTTGTATAAAATAAACGGTAATGTTTTTGACACCTTTCACAATTCACCTGTGGTGAATAAGAATTTGGCTGTTTTAAAATTACGTAGTGCTGCCGTCACTGAACATACTGGGTTGCCAAAAGTCCCAAAAAACACGAAACTGTTTTATGTTTTGATATAATAAACGGTATTTTTTTGCACCTTTCAATTCGACCTGTGGTGAATATAGAATTGCTGTTTTAAGATTACGTAGAGCTGCGTCCATGAACATGCTGGGTGCGCAAAGTCAAAAAACACTAACTGTTTATGTTCTTGATATAATAAAACGGTCTTTTTTGCCTTTCAATTCCCTGTGGTGAATATAGAATTGCTGAGTTTAAGATTTACGTATATGCTGCATCATGAACATGCAGGGTGCGCAAACGTCAAAAACACTTAAACTGTTTATTTTTGATATATATAAACGTATTTTTGTGCACCTTTCAATTCCACCTGTGGTGAATATAGAAATGGCTGGATTAAGAATTACAGAAATGCCTGCGTCAATTAACAGTGCTGGGTGCGCACAGTCAAAAAACACGTAACTGTTATGTTTTGATATAATAAACGTATTTTTGCACCTTTCAATTCACCTGTGGTGAATATAGAGATTGCTGTTTTAAGATTTACTAGAGCTGCGTCAATGAACAGTGCTGGTGGCCAAAAGTCAAATAACACGTAACTGTTATGTTTTGATAATAATAAACATATTTTTTGCACCTTTCAATCACCTCTGGTGAATATAAATTGCTGTATAAGATTTACTTAATCTGCATCAATGAACATCTGGTGCGCAAAGTCAAAAAACACGGTAACTGTGGATGTTTTGGATATAATAAACTGTATTTTTTGCACCATTTCAATTCACCTGTGAGGTGAATAATAGAATTGCTGTTTTAAGATTTACGTAGATCTGCTCAATAACAGTGCTGGTGCCCGCAAAAGTCAAATAACACGTAAACTGTTATGTTTGATTTAACAAACAGTATTTTTTGCACCTTTCAATTCACCTCTGTTGGACATATAGAATTTGCCTGTTTTTTTAAAGATTTACGTAGATGCTGCGTCAAAGAACAGGCTGGGTGCGCAAAAGTCAAAAAACACGTAACTGTGATTTTTGATATAATAAACGTATATTTTTGCACCTTTCAATTCACCTGGGTGAATATAAATTGCTGTTTAAAAGATTTACGAGATGCTGCCGTCAATGAACAGTGCAGGGTGCGCAAAAAGTCAATTAACACGTAACTGTTATGTTTTGATATAAAAAACGGGATTTTTTCACCTTACAATTCACCTTGTGAATATAGAATTGCTGTATTAAAGATTTACGGAGATGCTGCGTCAATGAACAGTGCTGGTTGCGCACAAAGTCAAAAAACACGTAACTGTGATGTTTTTCTGTACGATACACGGATTTTGCACATACAACCTTGCATGACTACAAGATTGCCTGGTTTGTAATTTAAGTGCAAGGGGATATATCAACATCCACAGTGTAATGGGTTAAATTTGAACACCAATCTGAAATGTAAACTGATAAATAAAAGTGGAGTTATGCAGCTAACAAAGAGACCTGCAGTTACTAGAACTGATATGTTATCCACTAATAAGTTCAGGCTGCCCAATATCCAGGAATATTTCAATAGCAAACTGTTAATAAAAAGTTAATTCCACGCAATGACAACACTAAGTCTTGGTGAACTTTATCCAGTGTTCTTTATAGATAGAGCTTGTCCTTTGTTCCCCCCGGGCCCCCCCCCCCCCCCCCCCTCCCACCGCCGTAAATTTTTACAGGGGTAAAATGTGCTTTTAAATTCCCTCTAGCTAACTACATATAAATGTTAAAATCTTAATCAAACCTAAGGGGAAAAGGATCACAGCTAATAGAAGGGGTTTCTCTGGCAGAAATAGACAAATTTTTCCGAGTGTTTGGCCACGGCAGACGCAGGTCCTTTTCCCTATGAACGGGGAAAAGAAAATGGGCAAAACAGGAAAAACGCTTTTTTCTTTTAAAACGAGGTCATGGGGTTTTTTCCAGCCAATCGAAACCCCCCCCATACACTTCCCAGTCATGACGCGACACACCTCACCCTGCTCTATTCTGTAATCTTATTTGCGGGCCGCCAAAATTACGGAACGCCAAAAAAGGGCGAAATCAAAAATAATGATCACAGTTTTTAACCCTTTAATTTTTCGCATGATCTAGAAATTTCGATCACCAAAAAACCTTGCCAAATTTTCAACTTTGTCGATAAAATCGCTCAACACTAGCCTTAAAACAATGTTTGGGTTTTTGTATAAACGCAATTTACTGCCGCCGCTCTTAGAAAAAGCTTCACTATAAAAAATTCCCCCGGGGACTTAAGGGGCAAAAACTAAAAAACCAAAAAAAAGAAGCGGGAAAGTTGCCCGATAAAGTCATGGCAGCGCAGCTGGAAAAAAAAAAGTGAGGGCAAGGTGGCAAATCGGAAAAAGTGTGGGGGTAGGCCACAGTGTAGCACAATGACACCAAAAATGGAGGGACGGCCGCACCCAGCACAGCATGAGGTCAGACAGTGGCACAATGACATTCTGGAGGTGGCAAAAAAAGGGTAGGCCCCCAGAGTGGGGACAATGACAGAGAGTGGAGGTCACGGGAGCAGCCACAAACGCAGCATGAGGTCAGACAGTGGGGACAATGATAAGTGTGGGGTCACGGCAGCAGCCCCAGCAGCAGCAGGGGGTCAGGGCAGTGGGACAAAGGGCATCGGGGGGTGGCAAAAAAAAGGGGTAGGCCCAAGTGGCACAATGTCACATGTGGAGGGGAGGGGAAGGGGAAACAGCATGGGTCAGACAGTGGCACAATGACAATGTGTAGGCACGGCAGCAGCCACCGAAGCCCGCATGAGGTCAGGTCAGTGGCACAATGACATTCAGGAGGTGGCAAAAACAGGAGTAGGCCACAGAGTGGCAACAATACAGAGTGTTGAGTGATGGCACAGCAGCATTAGGTTCCAAGAGTGGCACAAAAACAAGTGGGGAGGCACGGCAGCAGCCACAGCATGCAAGCAAAGGGTTAGACATGGCACAATGACAAGAGTGTGAAGGTCAGGCAGCAGCCAAACCAGCAGCATGAGTCAGACAGTGGCACAATGGACATTCTGGATGTGACAAAACAGTTGTATGCAATAGAGTGGCACAATGACAGAGTGTTGGAGTGGCACAACAGAGTATGCCACAAGTGGACAATGACAGAGAGGAGGTGACGGCAGAAGCAACACTATGAGGTCAGAGAGTGGCACAATGACAAAGTGTGGAGTGACCGAAGCAGCAACAACGCACAGCAGCATTGAGGTCAGAGAGTGGCACAATGATAGATGTGTATGTCACGGCAGCAGCCACAGCAGCAGCATGAGTCAGAACAGTGGCACAATGCACAGAGGTGGAGGTCACGCAGCAGCCACAGCAGCCGGAATGAGGTCAACATGGCACAATGACACAATGTGTAGTCACGGCATCAACAGAACAGAAAGCAGCTATGAGGTCGAGAGTGGCACAATGACAGTCGGGAGGTGGCAAAACAGTAGTAGGCCACAGAGTGCCCAATGACAGAGCGTGGAAGGTGACGCAGCAACAGCATGAGGTACAGAGACGGCACAATACAGGGTGTGGAGGTGACCGAGCAGCAACAACAGCAAGCAGCAGCATGAAGTTCATGAGTGGCACAATGACGAGTGTGGATGGTGCAATACATCCCTGGTAAAGATTGTGGTTAGGCAGATGGAGAAACGGTTCAGCAGATGTGTGGGGATCAGGCAGGTGGTGGCATCAGAATAGTGGCCTGAGGCAGTTCTAGTTTTTAACCCAGACTCATTTCCGACATTTTATGTGAGCATCATGGCTGATGTAGTCTAACGCTTAAGGCATTTGGTGTGGGAAATCCTGGCCGAACCACGCCTGATTCTTCTTGAACAAAGCAGTCGTTCCACATTTCCCGTGGACAAGCGGGTTCTCCATGGGGTGAACGATGGCCCCGCCACACTGAACCACCCACTCCGATGCCACACTACTAGCCGGGCAGGCAGCTTCTCCACTGCAAACTCGGCAAGTTTTTCGACCACCACAACCATTGGCAGCCCAGTAGTTCCACGGCCCTTCTAACTGGGGTGGCAGAGTCCATCTGACCAAGAGATGATGGCAAAGAGAAACATCTCCCTTCTGCCGAGGTGGTGGAGCCTTGACTGGCTGCAATGGCATGCGTGCCACTAGCGTGCTGCTGCTGTTGCTGCGGCGGCTGATGGACCACCACATCGAGCCACGTTTCTCCCAGGCCATCGGATGGTGACGCTGCTGTGTTGACACAGTCCATGGTGCCAACGTTAGCTCACTGGCCACGCTTCACTTTCTGCCCACAGATTCTACATATACCCATATTCGGCCCCTCCGATGTCTTAGCAAAAAACGCCACACCACCGATAGCTGATTTTACTCCAAAACCCCCGCCGAGTGACTTCTACCACCCGCCTCGATACGCCGTCCCACTTTCATGGACCTGCAAAATGGGTTTTCTACCCCTGCCGCTTGCTCCGACCTCACACTACGCTACCCTGCTCCTCACGCCACCCCCAACCCACTTGCGGGCTGCTCGCTGCCTGACCGCAAGCTGACGCCCTCTTTTCCGACGTGATGAAGCCCTTGCTTCCCCCAACCCCCAAATGGGGCACTACACTCACGATTTGTTTTTTCATCGTCACTGCTGCCCTCTAACCCCGGGTTTTTTGGTATTTAAGGCTGATCCCTCACAACAAGACCTCCCATGCCACTCTCCACATCTATACTTTTGGCCGCCTACGAAAGAACAGGGGATTTTGGGCCCCAAATTTTCTCCGCCTCAAGTAGCTGCTACTGTCCCTCCTCATCCTCGCTTTATAGTGGCACAGACCAGACCACATAGTAGATCTCTGCTAAGGGAACCGATGGGAAAGAGGCGGGTTTGAGGACAGGTGAGGGCCTGCTGACCTGCTCCCGTGCCATGCCAACTAAGGGTGTGTCTGACTTTCCACCGACTCTTGGGTTGGGGTTGTCAGATGTCATCTGGAAGGAAGATGTGGAGGACCAAGTCAACCAATCAAGAACCAATTGGTTGCTGAACAACACACGCCGCTAGTTTACAGCGGCAGTTGTGGCCTCACCGAGTGACCCCTGCTGCGACGATCCCTTGCTGTGCTGCGACCCAGGGCCTGCTCCAGGAATGTTGTGCCACTAACCACTCGCAGAAGGGCCGCCACCTCTCTGTCTGACATACTGTTTGTTCTCACGATTACAGACACTGTTTGATGAAGATATCTGTATATTATAAATACAACCCCTCTATTTGACTCCAATGAACCCACTAACAATCTTTGGGTAACCCTTGGTAATAAAAATGCGCTCCACAAATGGGCAGGAAAAATTTACTTGTATGTGCCGTTTAAAAACACTGCTGTATTTTACTGAATATAATAAGCCAAACAGGCTTAATTAACCTGCGATAATGAATTAGGCTACAGCTAAAATTTCTTCTTTGGCGGTGAAAAAGATCGTTTCTTTTACTAATTACAACTGCAAAAAATACTTAAGTTAACCATTGGATGTACAATTGCGCAAAAGAAATAGGGCCTGCCAACAATACGAGCTTTGTAGCATTTTAAAATTGCATGTATTTTCGGACACAACCAACAGAAAGAACTTGTAATTAACCTTCGGATATGATTTAAGTCTACAGCCAAATATCTCTTGGCGGTGACAAGAGAACTTTTCTTTTACTAAGTACTATTGCAGAAAAATACTTAGTATAACCCTTGGATGTAAATTGCGTCAAAGAAATAATGCTGCCAACAATTACTAGCTTTGTAGCGTTTAAGAACGGCGTGTTATTTAAGGAACACAAACAACAGTAAAACTTGTATTAACCAACGGATATGAATATACTAAAGGCAAAATTTATTTATTGACGGTGAAAAGGAACTTTTCTTTAGTCGACCACAACAGCAGAACAACGCTGTATTTACCCCCTGATCTAAATTTGCGCAAAAGAAATGAGCCAACAAAAATAAGTGGTATTTGGATATGAAAAAAGCTGTTTTCATTTAACTGACTACAACAGGAACAGGCTTTGATCCCCGTGGATATTCAATGTGCTCAAGAAACTGAGCAGATAGCATTAAAAAGTATATGCAGCTGCATTGGACCTCGTTGGACCTTCAGTTCCAATGCCCCACAAAATCAGAAATTAGAACGTAAGAGAAGCAGTCTCTGGAGACAAGCTGTAACACCCCCCAAAAATTCGCTGTATAAAAGTGAGTTCTTTAGTATGAGATATTAAAAGCAGCAGTGGCGGCAGCATGGAGCAGCTACTCTAACAGTACAGTGAGAGATGTGAGAGCGAGCAGTGGTGCCCGGGGACTTATATAGTGCGGTGACGGTCACAGAATCCCGCCGGTGCTCTGAATGGCTTCATCTCTGCACAATGTCATGCAGGCTACCCTTGTTCTCCTCCCAACTTCTTTGCCCCATGTAACGCCATGTGCTCGCAGCCATTTTATCATAAAAAAACACCCTTCTTCTCGCGAATCACCCCAAACTTTTGGACTTCGTTCAGAATCGAAGTTTCCTGAAATTCTAAAACGAATCCACTGCGTTTAGATCAATCGCCCATCTCTTATTTATTACTTTGGGGTCCAAGGGTGGCAGTATTTTTGAAACTGAGCAGTGTGTGAACTGTTCATGTACTGCTGTGATGAAAGTTTAATGTGAGTGGAAAAATAACACCATTGTGAATAAGCTACTTGGAAACTGTAGAGCACCCTTGCCATTGATGTGAGAGGTGAACATCAGCTGCAAAGGTGCGTGAGGGTGGAACAACACTCTACAGTGGAGCAGATTGCCATCAAAATGAACCAGGAGATGACCTGTTGTGTGTCGAAGGCAAAAGTTCAGTGATGCCTACTGCGTTTGGGACTTGGAAGCAAGTGGATGATACTTGCACCTCTGACGAAGTTACATCAGCAGAAAAGACTTCAATCTTCATGGTACAGTAATGTAATTTAACTTTGTCTATACAAAGTAAATAAAAAAGATTGGTGGCAGTACAACAAAGTAAGATGGGACTTAAAATAACAAAAGGGCACTTTCACTACTCCCAAAATGAGCGTGAGAGTAATAAAGCACAACTATGAATTTAAGGCAAAAAAGGAAAAAACTGCCTTTACACATAAAAGTAGTATAACCCTTATGCACCATACTTGCAAGGCCCTTAATGAACCACTACATTTTTAGTTTTTTTGCCTCTCTGCATTCAAGTTGTTGTTAAGAGGACTTGTTTTATCATGAAAATTTTTTTTTTGGGTTTTTTTAAAAAAAATAATTGTTTTTTTTTTGGAGGCACAGTTTCAGTTTACAATTTAAAAAAAAAAAAAAAATGTGGGCAGCATGAAACAGAAAAAAGGCGTTTTCTGCGATTGTTTTTTTTTTAAATATTATTTTTTATACATCATTCACATTTCATACATAATAACGCGTAGATGAGATTAATTCTACAGGTTAATATAACAATGCGGATACCTAATATGAGTAGGTTTTTGTACAGGTCCGCATAAGGGGGGTAGAACCACTACTCCCGTATGGGCCCGCCTGAATGTGAAGCACGCAGGGCCCGCCGTCGCCGGCAGGCCCCCGCCCCTTGCTCCACAGTAATGGTACAGAGATTAGACCAAAGGTTGCTCTCTGATACCATATCAATCAATGTGCTGTGGAGGGTGCCTGCGCTGCAAGTTAAGTTGAACCACAATAGGTTTACATTCCATAGATTGAGTCCCTCCTTACATCTGCATCAGCTCCTGCAGGAATGTGAGTCATTCGGCCCTGGCCCCGCTCCTCCTTCCTCTGGCTGCTGGGTAGACATCACTAATTTAATCAGTTGAGTCCCTCCTCTGTGGTGCGGGGCATCACTCATCAGCCCGCCAGCCAGAGGGAGGAGAGAGGGGCCTAGACTGCTCTGTTCGTGTCAGGAGCTGATGCAGAAGTACGGAGACTCAATCTATGGAATGTAAACTATTGTGTTCAACTTAACTTGCACATGGGCCCCTGTTTTTTCTTGCAGGCCACTTCCAAGTCCTGTGGGGCCCCATTGAAGGCCCCTGGGATGTGGGGGCCCCACTGAAGGCCCCAGGGATGTGGGGGCCCCACTGAAGGTCCCAGGGATGTGGGGGTCCACTGAAGGACCCAGAGATTGGGGCCCGCACTGAAGGCCGCCATGGAAGTGGGGGCCCCACTGAAAGCCCCAGTGATGTGGAGCCCCCACTGAAGGCCCCTTGGATGTGGGGCCCCCACAGGAGGCCCGCGGGATTGGGCCGCCCGCTGAAGACCGCAGGATGTGGGTGCCACCTCTGAAGCCCCTGAGAATTGTGCCTCCGCACAAGGCCCCTGGGATAATGGGGCCCCGCTCAAGGCCCCTTGGATTTGCGGGACACCGCTCAGGCCCCAGGGGTTGCAGGACCCCGGCTCAAGGCCCCGGGGGTTGCTGGACTCTCACAAGGGCCCCTGGATTTGACTTGACTGCCGCTCAAGGCCCTTGGATTGTGGGCCCCGCTCAAGATTTGTGGGCCCAGCGAAATCCCAGGGACCTTGAGAAGGGTCCAGCAAATCCCAAGGACCTTGAGTGGCCCCGCTCAAGACCCCACACAGGACCTGTGGAGCTCACACGGCTGAGGGAGAGGAGGCCCATGAATGAGCACCACACAGCAGGGGGAGGTAGGGAAACCTTGAGTGGGGCCCCACTCAAGTATTCCTCCATGAGTGTGCCCACACTCATAGTCTCCCTCCTGTCCAACATGATGGGCCTAATACCTGGCTACCTACCTACGAGGGACCCTATAAAACTAACGACCAGTGAACCAAAGGGGTAAATGTAAAACTATTTGGGGCACTATGGATGAGTAAGTTTTGTACTAGGGGGTAGATAACCGTGAGATTATGATAAAGTGAGGATCTCAGGTGTTTGTGTATGTAAATTCCCGCAGGGAGAAGGCCTCATGGTGGCCTGGACCGGATGGAGACGAAAAGGGAACGTGAATGACTTTATCAGGTGTCACCTGGGAGTCAGCACTAAATGTTAACTGCACTGTAAATCACTTATATCTGCCACTATGGCCAACATGTAGGTAAACTGTCTAAGATGTAGGACTTTCTTTGTTGCCCATCAGCAACCAATAAGATCTCCACTTTCATTTTATATAAGGTGCTCTGAACATAAATAACGCTGGTAACGCTGATTGGTTGCTCTGGGCAACAAAGTGAGATTTAGACCTCAACATCTATCATGCATATCCCCCTATATGTCACAGTATGGTGGTAACATTGGTGGTTGATTGTATGATTATATTCAGTAACGATATTGTGGTCATTAGTTCTGCATCTTATAGGGGAGATTATGTAGTGTATGATGTTTGGGTATTACTTTGTCTCTGTATATTGTTGTTGGTTTATGGGAATATTGGCCTATTATACTTGTTTAGTCAGTAACATTTTAGGGTATTAGTCACCATACCTAGTGATATGTGGGCGGATTGTATTAAAATGGTCTTTTGTCTGGTTATATTGGGTCTGGTATGCTGGTTTGGTCAGTAATATCGTGGTGACATATGGTATTTGCTGTCCCTTGTATACATCCTGACCCACACAATATAAGATAAACTGTATGATGTAAAATTCAGCAAGAACTCAGTCCAAAGACAAGGGCGCAATTGCCTCTGTTTTTTCTGGGGTTTGGGTTGTAGACGTGGTTGGTGGGGCGGGGCAATTGGGTTTGACAGGTGTGGGGTTGATAGGATGCGGATTAACAGGGGGGCCCAGCGCTTTTAGCTGTAGGGGCCAAAGGAAATTTTTGATGGCGGCCCTGGATGTATGCACAATAATTTTTTTGTTTTTATGTTAGTTTATTTTTCACCCATTTTTTAATGTTTTTTCTTTTTTTTAATCCCATTAAGGGATAACTATTTGTACACTTTCTTTTATACTTCGTAATGTATCAGCATATTTCTGTACACTAACTATGCACACTAACACTAACTATACACTAACTCTCACTGTACTGTATAGAGAAGCTGCTCCTGCTGCCGCCGCTGCTGCTTATGATATCTCATACTAAAGAACTCACTTTTATACAGCGATTTTTGAGCGGTGTCACAGCTTGTCTCAGAGACAGCTTCGCTTACGTTTCTAATTCTGATTTTGTGGGGTATTTGTAACTGAATTTCCAATGAGCGTCCAATGCAGCTGCATAACATTTTAATGCTATCTGCTCATTCTTGAGCACTTTGAATATCCAAGGGGATCAAAGCCTCTTCCCGTTGTATACCATTAAAGAAACAGCATTTATACAATCCAATACCACTTAATTTTTGGTTTCTCTTTCTTTTTGCGCAATTTAATCCAGAGGTTAATTAAGCGTTGTCTGCTGTATGTGGTCACTAAAAGAAACGTTCCTTTTCCCGTCAATAAATAAATATTGCCTTTAGCATAATGTCATTATCCGAAGGGTAATTACAATATTTCTGTTGTTGTTTTCCGAAAAATACACGCCGTTTTAACACCTACAAAGCAGATATTTGTTGGCAGCATATTTCTTTTGGCGAATTTACATCCAAGGTTAACTAAGTAGTTTCTGTAGTTGTACTTAGTGAAAGAAAACTTTCTTTTCACCGG
Organism: Phyllomedusa bahiana; assembly: GCA_025379985.1. Taxonomy (NCBI): domain Eukaryota; kingdom Metazoa; phylum Chordata; class Amphibia; order Anura; family Hylidae; genus Phyllomedusa; species Phyllomedusa bahiana. Next base: position 13,736 of record JAODAL010036809.1, read on the forward strand.
CCAAAGAAGAAATTTGGCTGTAGCATAATTCCTATCCAAAGGTTATTACAAACGTTTTCTGTTGTAGTGTTCCGATAAAATACACCCTACGTACCACACAGTTGCGATACTGTGAGCCGCCAACCCCCTTTGTAGGCAGCAACGTCTTTTGGCGTCGCTGCAGACATAGAACAAGCACTGCCCGCTGTCAAGAACAGTATGTGGTTGTTGATGGGTTAAAAAATCTTTAATGTACCTTGACGTTCCTGTACGTCACAGTGCAGTGCCTGTTAATGCACTATGAAGTACAGGAACGTAATGGATGTTTTCTGTCAAGAAAACCACATATAGAGCGACATGTATAAACGGGCTTTTCGCCTGTTTTTAGGAGTAAACTGCGCCTCCCGGCCCAAATCCCCCTGTCGGACGCATGGATGCAGTGTTAGGCGCAGCGTTTCTCCACTTTCAGCTGCTCCCCGCATGAGAGGGGTGTGGCAATGGGCGCGGTTGTGGGCGCGGTGTAAAGGCGTTCTGGGGCGGGACCCGGCCGCTCTAAAACCACCTGATGCATGTTCGATCGCGGCTCTCCTTAGCGCGGCGCATTGCTGCGCTCTGCAGCTCCGACAGCACGACCTAGTTTTATTTTGGTCTAAAGCTCCGGCGAGCGGCGAAGTGTAAGCATGAACAGTGAAGAACAATGCGAGGAAGCATAGAAGATCGCAAGAGAAATCTCGCGCTCCCTCCGTGCCGCATGGAGTAATGATTCCAAAAAAAATCGTTTATAAAGGCGGAAAACATTCCTCAGAAAAGAGCTCAAACCTCAAAAATAAAAAATATTTTTTCTAAAAAAAATACACTTTCCAAAAATCTAAACGAGCAATATCAGGAATTAGGATATTGGAAATTGCCGGAAATACAGTAAAATTAAATTTCCCCCAAAGCTTTTCTCTTTGGTCGGCAGAAACCGCTAATCAAAATAGACGAAGTGAACCCATTAAACCAAAGGAGAACTATTGACCAATCAGAATTAAAGGCGGGACAGTTAAAAATACAGTAAAAAGGCAGAAAAGAGCTAGGGGTTGAAGCGGCGGGGGCTCGTCCATTTTAGCCAATCAACGCGGCTATTTTCTCATAGAGTTCTAGGGAAAAAAATGAGAGCGAGCTCTTTTTGTGATTGGCAAATTTAAAAGGGGCGGGTTATTTGACCAATGGAGAGCAAACACGCCCTAGGGGTTTTCTAATGCAATCTGAAATAAAAATGCATGGCCAAATAAAATGAAAAACTACAGATTTGTCCCATGTGTATAAAAAATTAAGATAATAGGGGGTAACGAAAAAAAAAATTTTAAAATCAATAAAATCGGGTTTATTTCTTTTTTTTCGTTACACCCAAATTTTTAAACTTTGGCTGCGAAAATAAAAAATAAACCTGTTTTTAAGAATTAATTTTTTTTGTATTTTTAACCGCCAATATTATTCTTTTTAGTTTAGCGATTACTTGACAATCGCCATGGGTCGTGGTTGATATCGGCCATCAAAAATTTTCGATGGCGAGAAGATTATCACCGAGACCTTTAAAGTCTAGGGGGAGAGCAACAACCCCCTTCATTCTTACCCCAAACAGGCTGGAGAAGCGGAATAAACATCCACAACAGTCAATGGTAGTGCTACTCTTAGGCAACACACTTGGGTTTTAAAAAACCACAGAAAAAAACTCACAGACCATTCACTACCCTTTTCTTGCCCCACAGCATACCCTAAACCCTGCCCCAAAAATTTAAAAAGCCAGAAGGGCATATGATTTGAACCATCATTTTACTAAACTGGACATTGAATTCCCTGTCCTGGAACCAGCAGACCCAAAAACCTGCATGACCCCAATTAAAAAAGTGTAAAAAAGATCTTTCAACCCACCTTTTTATTAATGGAAATTAACAAAAACTGTCCGACGCAGTTGACCATTAAACCTGTCTGCCCCCCCAAAATTAAAAATGCGGAAAAGGATTTTAACCCACCTTTTTAGTTGAACTGGACATTGACTATACCTGTCCTGGGCCCATATGACCATTAAACCTTCCCCTGACCCCCAAATTAAAAAAGTCCCGGGAAAAAGGGGATTTTTACCACCATTTATTTTTGAACTGGACATTGACTATACTGCCCGGGGCCCAGATGCCCCCAAACCGCTAAACCCCCCAATTAAAAGTGCCGAAAAAGGGATTTTTTAACCACCATTTTATTTACGGGACATGACTATACCGTCCTGGGCCACAGCTGCCCCAAAAACTTTACCCCCAAATTAAAAAGTGGGGGGAAAAAGGAGTCTTTAACCACCATTTTAGTTAAACTGGACAAACTAACGCCTGCCCAGTATACCTTTAAACCTTTTGGGCCCCAATTAAAAAGTGCGGGAAAAAGGATTCTTTAACCACCATTTTATTAAACGGACATTAACAAATCGTCCTGTCCCCAGTATGACCATTAAACCTGTCTGGCCCAAAAGTTTAAAAAGTCCCGGAAAAAAACTTTGAACCACCATTTTTAGTTTGAACTGGACATTGACTACCTTCCGGGGCCACACAGACCCCAAAACCCTCTGACCCCCATTTTTAAAAAAGTGCCGGAAAAAGGGTCTTTCAACCACCATTTTTTTTGAACTGAAAAAGACATACCTTCCGGGGGCCACACATGCCCCCTAAACCTTTTTTTACCCACAGATCAAAAAGGGGCACTATGTTTTTTGTACAGTGACTCCATTTAGTATATATTTTGGTAACTGACATTTTTTTACAAAATTTATTTAGGGACTTTTATTTATGTTTTTTATAGTTTTACATTATTACCTTTTTTGCTTTTTTTTTCAAGTGTGATAACATACAACATACACCCCCCCCCCTCATTTTTTAAAGGTTTTTTTCACGTGAAGATTTTTAAATTTCTCCGCACACCCATAAGTAATAAAAAATTCCTAATCAACCCCAAAACACTCTTTTTGAGAAAACATTTCCCTCCGGTTCTAACGATTCAGCAAATCAATTCAATGGTTTCATTTTTCCCCCAAAATCCTTCTTCATTGATTGGGGCAACTCCCCGGGAGATAAAATGAGCACCCAAGTGACTCCACCCCCAGAAAATTTTAACCCCAAAATTGTGAAATTTTGGGTTCCAGCCCGGGGCCCCCTTTTTTTGACACATTTAAACCTCACAAAAATCCCCTTTTCAAAATCGAATTTTTTTGAAAATTTGAAGCCCCGATTGCCCCTAACGGTGAAAAGCCATGCTTCCGGGGGTCACCATCTGTTTAAAAAGGAGGTCCAGCTGCCAGGGCAACTTACACCTTATCTGAAACCCCCTTCTGAAATTATAGGGGATAAAAAAAAGGATTTTTTGGCACCATCAATTCACCTGTGGTGACTACAAAATTGCGGGTGATGCTGATAACATTTGTGGCCATGACTGGAGGACGAGGGGGTAAGACGCGGGATGCGGGTTCATTAACCATGAAGGACAGATTGCCGACGCTGTTCGTTATTGAGTTTCCCCCCCCAGGATGACAGGCCTGACGCCCTGCAACGACGATCCGCTGGCTGCTGTTGTCCCCACACGGGAAGGAGACCTTCTCTCTACCTCAACCTCCAGTCCTACCCCCCTCTTTGCTCCTTACCCACCTGTTTTCGCCCCATGTTAAAAATAAAAATTTGAAAAGGAAGGAAATTTTTTGAAAAAGTCTCTTTTTAAAAAGAAGGCAATCACAGCTTTTCTAAAATCCCTAAAATCAAAACAAAATTGCGGGATTCAAATTAACTGCAAATAGATCTATAAACAAAGCTTGACTGACCAAAAGTAAAAAAAAACCCCTGCTGAAATTAAGGGAATAAAAGGGTATTTTTTTCACTTTCAATTCACCTGTGGTGACTACAAAATTGCTGAAAAAAATTTAAAACTGAAAAGTAGATCTATCAACAAAATGGCCTGCCCAAGGAAAAAAACATTATCTAAATGTATTCGATAATAAAAGGTATTTTTGGCACCTACAACCTGTGGACTAAAAAATTGCGGATTCAATTTAATGAAGGTGCTAATAAAAAAGCAAAGGCAAAATTAAAAAACCCCTATCAAAAATGTTCGTAAAAAAATGGTTTTTTTGCACCTAACAAAGGGGCCCTTTGCTTTACAAAAAAGATTTGCCTAATATTTTTAAGGTTTCGGCCCCAAATCAGGAAACCCGAAAATGGCGGAATTTAATAGTGTGCACAGATTTTAACCCTTTTCGCATGTTAAAAATTTCGATCAACATAAAAACGGCGATTTAACTTTGTCAAAATAATCGCCAAACCATTCATTTTATATACACACGGACAACTTCGGCAATTTTTCATTTGATTTCGCCATGTACATTTTTTTTTCAGATTGCTTTTGAAAACCCATAGGAGGTCGCTCGCTCCCCATTGGTCCAAAAACCGCCCTCTTTTAGCTTAGCCAACACAAACAGAGCTCGCTCGATTTCTTTTTTCCCCTAGAACTCTATGAAAAAGTAGCTCGCCTCTGATTTGGGTAAACGACAGCCCCGCCCCTTCAACCCAAACACCTTTTTGCCTTTTACTGTTTTTGAACTGTCCCCCCTTTAATAGATTTGGTTTAAAATTTCTCCATAGTTAGAATGGGTCCCGTCGCTCCCATTCTGATTGGGCAAAATTTTCCTCCATAGGGTTTGAATGGGCCACGTCCCCATTCGATTGGGGTGTTTATGCCACCAATCAAAAACTTTAAAAAATTTGAAAAACTGTACCCGGGAAATCCTCTATTGCAATTCCTTTTGTACGCCTTTTCGGCGACAAACGCTTGTTGGGGTTTAAGATTTTTTTTTAGAGAAGGTTTCGCTCTTTTTCTGATAATGTTTTAAACTTAATAAAAAAGATTTTTAATCATACCCATGCCGCACGGGCTGAGCGCCCCAGATTGCATTGCGCCGTCTCTCCATAGACTACAATGGGGAGAATTTCCCCGCCTCTGAATGCGGTAGCCAAGCCCCGCTAGTTCAACCAATCGCTCTTTTTGTATTTTTACTGTATTTTTAACGTCCTCCTTTGATTTTGATTGGTCCAAATTTCTCCATAGGATAAATGGGTCTTTTTTCGCTCCATTCTGATTGGGCCCAAATTTTTCCCCCCTAGCTTATAATGGGTCTTTGTCCTCCTATTCTGATTGGCGGTTTTTTGCCGACCAATAGAATAGCTTACAGAATTTGAAATTACGTATTCCCGCAAGTCTCTCTATGAAACCTTAGAAAACGCCGGGCTCGGCGACAAACCTTGTTAGGGATTTAACTGATTTATGTTTATAAAGGTTTTTAGCTCTTTTTTCAAGAATATTTTACATTTAATAAAAATGTTTTTTTTATTCAACTCCATGCCGCACAGCGCTGAGAGCCGAGATTGCATTGGCCCACTCTCCATAGACTACAATGGGGGAAGTACCCGCCCTGATTGGGGTGGGAACCAAGCCACCCTAGTGACAATCCTCTTTTTAGCATTTTTTCTGTATTTTGAACTTTCCCGCCTTTTATTTTGATTGGGTTTAAACTTCTCCATAGGCTATAATGGGGTTCCTGTCGCTCCTAACTGATTCCGAGATAGCCAAGCCCCCGCTAGCTCGCCCAAACAGTTTTTTTTTACATTTTTACTGTATTTTGAACTGTCCCCGCCTTTGATTCTGATTGGTCAATGTTCCCATAGGTTTTAAAAGGTTCACTGTCGCTCCTATTCTGATTGGCTGGTTTTTTGCCGACCATGAGAATAGCTTTTTTAGAATTTTAATTTCTGTATTTTCCCGGCAATTTCCAAATTAATTCCCTTTATATAGCCCATTCTAGAGTTTTGGAAAGTGATTTTTTTTTATTTTTTTTTTTAGTTTGAGCTCTTTTCTAGAATTTTTCCGCCTTTAAAAAAGCGATTTTTTTATTTATACTCCGCACCGACATCTTTTAAAATTTCCGCGTTCTCTACCTGCTCGCATCAAAAACATGGAAGCGCGTCCCGCACACCCCTGTCCCCCACTGTGCCCCACACACGGCGGGCGCAGGGAACTTTTCCCCCCATGTAGAGCCCCCTCGCCAATCTTAGGCCAGGGCCCCACGCGCCGTCCCGCCTGCGCCCCAAACACTGGGGAGGGGCGGCGGGAAATTTACATAGGGTGGGGAGGCCCCAGTGCCACCCTAAAAACAGGCGCAGTTTCGCCGGAAAACGGCGGAAAGGTGCGCCCCGACGTGGCGAGATTCATACATGTCGCCCATAGTGTATAATACCTAGGATCAGAGAAAACATAGCTTTTATTTAAATATATATGTAAAAAAGACACCAAGCAATCCCTAGCCAACAAAACCTTACAAAAAACCCTTGCAAAACACTAAGCTACCTATCAAAAAATGGGGGGGTTCCCCCTTGTCGGGCGTCCAACGGAAAATGGGACTAATCCCCTAATGTGTCTGAAAAAATATTAGTATATGCACTCAAATAAAGGACATATAATAAAAGTAACACATAGAAAAAGCAAGAATGTAGCCAAGTAGCCTTTAGTGCAGGTAGATACAGTCTATAGGGAAAGTACAATTTACAATAAACCAATATAAAGCAGCCAATGTTTCCCAGAGTTGCAAATATAGGACATAAATGGGGGTTTTTAAACACCACATTCATGGGGGATTATGGGATTACCCCAAAAAAAAATGCATATCCCATTATTGCATGTTCAACATTCCGATGGGTTTCTCCTCAATATTGGGGTTCATCAGGTAACAACCCAAAATCTGGCGACACAGCAAACAACCTGACATTGGGATAGCAATAGCATACTACACTTACGTCCCTCAATATGCGGACTTGCGCAGCAGGTCTATAAGGAACGGGAAGGTCCGTGATACAAAGAATAGGATCCCTCCACAAATATTAGGGCAACATGATGGAATAGATAGCCAATGCTTTCTGTCACCCTGTTCAGCTGTTTATGACAGCTATCCGGAACGTCAACACGGCGGCAAATCAAACATGGCGGTCCCCTTTCCAGCGTCCCCGTGATTGATCAGTTACTGCTAACTGATCAAATCACAGCTGATCCACGTCAAAATGGGCAAAAAAGCCGGGGGTTTAGTCTTTTTTGTTAACAAGGCAAAAATTTTTATATAACAAGTTTGGGTCCCTCACAAGATCTATCAGTTCTAAACAAAAGGCCGGCATGGAGGCAGCTAGTTTGTTTGTAAGAGTGAGATCACAGATGTCCATGCAAGCACCATACATAGGTCTAGAATGATGGATCGAAAAAAGGTGAGAAACTCAACTTCAAATTTGTCATAAGAAGTGTTGGCCCAAGTTTGAACAAAAGTACGAAAAATGAAAGATTGAAATCGGGTGATTTGGAGCAATAAGATGAAAGTCAATAGACTGGGCTCTGATGGGGGCAAATGGGTTTTGGAAAAATTTTAAAAGAAAAAAGGGCTAAGGGATCGAGAAATGAAAAAAAAATGTCAAATTTTGGGGGAAAAATCCCGATAGGGGTTGTTTACAGCCAATTGTTGGTACTTGACCGGATCGTGGGGATCTCAATGCTGAGCTTTATGTTAGTGTCCTACAAGATGGTTACTCATTACTGATTATATGGGGATGAAAGGGGAATGTTGTTCCAGGGAATCGACCGAAAGCTACTCAGGGGAGAAGGAATGGTTCAAGACAATGAAGAAAGTTTCTGTATTGGCCTCCACAGTTCCCAGACCTCAACCCAATTGAACACTTGTGGGTAGAGTTGAAGAATAAGCTGTATTCGTACCAAAGTCCAGTCTGCACCAACACGTGTAGAAGAAACCTGCGATCAGATTTTTGTCAAAACATGTTTGAATCTGATCCAGAGCCCAGAAGGATTCAGGCAGTGCTGAAAGTCATTTACCAAATAATAAAAAATATAAATAAAAAAAAATTAACATTTTGATTTTTAGGAGCAAAACAGTAACAATGCGGTTACTTGACAAGAATCCGAAAGACCTAAGAAAATGCAAAATTTAACTTGCAAGTCAAATTTTGTATAAGATAGGTAAGATGATTGTCTTAAAATGTTGGTGTCTCACGTTCGAAGCTGAATAAATAGTAAGATATGGATTCTTAAAGTCAAAATTTTAAAACATTGCTACATTTTGCTTGTCAATGTGTGTTGTACCTAAATAGCTTGATTATTGTATCATAAGGTGATAAAAAACCTCATGTTATCATTTTACCACTGTAAAGTTATCAATTAATCATATGCCATATATGAAAGAGTCATGAGTGAGCGTCAGGAGTCGTAGTCGCAGTCAGGGAAATTGAGGAGTCAGAGCTTTGTCTTACCGACTCCACAGCCCTGCTAAAAATGGCAGAATTGGGGGAATCATTATTGAGTTGTATTTTCTTGGTAAAATCTACAGGATTCCAGTGAATAATCAACACAAATTGAAAATCTGCAAAAAAATACATTTTGAAATTTCACCTTCACTTTGCACTTTAATTTCTGTGAAACACTTAGAGGGTTAATAAACTTTCTAGATGCTGTTTTAACTACCTTAAGGGGATTAGTTTCTGAAATGGAGTCAATTATGGGGGTTTCGAACTTACAGGCCCCTGAAAGCTATGTCAGAACTAGCCTGGTCCCAAAAAAATCTGTGTTGCAATTTTTGTGAAAATGTTAAAATTTGCTACTAAATTTCAAAGTCCCCTAATGTTTTAAAAAAATAAAAGGATGTTTAATAATCATATCAACATAAAGTAGACTTATATAGATGTTCATTATTTACTATTGTGTTTGGTGTGACTACCTGTCTTACAGACATAAATTTTTAGACTTTAAAAATGGCAATTTTTTTTCAAATTTTCACAACATTTTGATATTTTTCACACATAAACAAGGATTGTATGGACCAAAATGAATTGCTAACTTAAAGCACAATGTGTCACGAGAAAACAATTTAAATCACATGGATAGGTAAAAGTATTAAAGATGTTTAAGTAAAATGGCTTATGTCGTTTTTGGAAAAAAGGCAGCGGTTTAACCCGTGGGTCACGACCCGGCGGGGGGTCGAAAGACCAAAAACAGGGGTGCCCCAAAGCCGGGGTTCCTAAGCCCGGGCGGGCGGCCGGCGGAGGTGAGGGGGGGGCCCCAATGGCTAATAGGCAGGAGGAGGCTGTGGCCCGCTGCGCCCCCTCCCTGGGTTGGGGTGGCGGCGCCCCCGCGTTTGAATTACTGAGGGGAGGGGGGGCAGGGGGGTGTTAACTCAGCATTGGGGGGCTCGTGAGCTGCCCCTGTGGCGGCGGCGGCGAGGGGATTTAGCCCGCCGGTCCTGGGGCGGTGCGTGGGACGCTGAAAGATCCCGCATCACGTCCCCACACAGTACAAGCATCGGGAAGAGCCCTAACACTCAGGCGAGAAAAAGCGAGCTGTACGGCGGGGCTGTTCCTGACTGCAAGGTACTTTAGTATAAAACAACACACACCCATTGCATCTTTTAATGTTGTTTGTGGTACAAAGTAAATATGTTATTAATGTTACTTGTACCACACACAGCCTTACAGATATGATTTTAAATTCCCCCCCCTCCTTAAGGGGGGGTGGAGTGGCAAGAGGGGTATTTTTTTTTTGTTTACTGTTTCTATTTTAAAACCCAGACCTTCTTTTTTTCTAAAAATCCGTGTTCTTTCCTCTCCTCCAACCTTTATGCACATGGCCTTACCTAACAAATTAGTTGATCCACATAGAAATTTGTCATGGGTAAGTCCTCCATGCGCTTTGAATTACACACAAAAGAGAGATCATTGAGCACTGACACTTGACAAACTTTGTAGGGAAACCCGTAGCTGTTTTAAAATTTTGCCATGAACAGCAGGGCTAATTTCAGTGTTCTTTTGAATTGGCGGCTGGGGGTTGCCCAGGGGCCGTCCCAGGCAGCTGCCTTCCCTGCCCAGTGAAGTGACTCGGCCTCATCAGCAGGTCCGCGTCTCACCGTGTCTTTAAGCGGTGCAGGAAGCGATGTTATCATCTTCTGCACTGCTGTATTTCCTAGGCCGACAGCCCATGTGATAGTGTCCTGGGGTGTCTGTCATTCGTGGTCTCATAAGCGGGTTGGGGAAATTGTCCCACATTTTATTGAAAAAAATTCCTATGACTCATTTGACAAAGAAATCCTAGCCTTGATTTATGTGTTATTGCACTCAAAAAGCACCCCGGGCCCCTTTTTGAATCCTTTTGTTAGTGAATTCATTGGGGACTAGTTCCTTGGAGAGATTCCACAGTCTCACTGTTTAGTTTAGGTAAAAACTTTCTTTCCTCAAACCCTAGAGGATGCCCCCTTGTTCTAATACGCCCCGGGGTTTAAATTAGTTTTAAACAGGTCTTTTATTGACCTTTAATTTTAAAATTTGTTTTTTATGTCCCCCAAATGCTGTCTTTTTCTAAAACTAACTACCAAAATTTTTTGAAAATTTTTCTGGTATTTAGTCCACCGTTTTTAAATTTTATTTTTTTTAAACTTTAAACCCTATTGCTCTACGAAATCTTTTTTGTACTTTGGGTGCAAAAAAAATGTACCAAAATTTTTCCTGTCGGCATGACCAGTATTTGTATAATGGGGGATGATGTTACTTGTGTGCTTTAATGTATGCCCCTTTTAATAAAACCCCATGACCTTACCTCCCGGGGGCAGTGTGCTGACACTGGCTTCAATTAAGTTTACTGTCCACAAAGTTTCCCCCAAGTCCTTCCGTCATTTTTAAAACCCAGGTAAGTAATTGGAATTTATTTTTCTTTTGAATGTGCATAACCTTTTATCTGTGTTAAACCTCATCTGCCATTTCACTGCCCAGGCCTCAACTTACCCCGCATTATCCTCAAAAGGTTTTTTTTTTCAAGTTTTAGTTCATTAAGGTCATAATTAAAAAAATTTTAAAAAAAACGCTATGGTGTTTATCTTGGCCGTCCCTAAGGGGAAATCGCTGACTCACTCTGGTTTAAAGGGCAAGCAGGCCAGCCAATTTTTCTCGCCATATCTCTGCATTAGCTACTTCTTGACACCTTACCCTGCATCCCATGCACTTATAGGTGTCCGTTCCTTGCATGTCAAAGTTCCTGTGCATTATTTGATTCCCTTTCCCCACACCTCTTGCTTTTTCTTGACCTTGTCTTGTTTGACGCCTGCTCTAACCTCATGCTTCTACCTGATCTCACTAGTACACTGCCTACCCTGACTGTCTGCCTGTTCTTGACTACATCTCAGTCTCATCTTCCGGTACCATGCTACTCTTCACATCGGCTGTCACTTTGAGGATCTGCATCAGAGGTAGCAACCTGGGAGCTCCCCACAGCTAAGTCCAACCTGCCCTGCTGTGGGCTGTGGTAAAAAGTGGGGGCTTCTTAGGCTATGCACCCTGACATAGGTTGCACCAACTCCAGATGGTGATCCAGTGGAACCATCTTCTGTCTCCATTTGTGACAGCTAACTTGACATGATAGTTGAGCATACACAATTTGATCAAAATGTGCATTAAAGGTCTGGATTATATACATACAGACAAAATTGCATTAATGTGATTTAAAATGTTCTATAAATTTAACATATGCTTAGGTTTTAGCTGCCTGCTGAGTGCTGCAGGGTTTTTGTAATCTTTTAACATGTTTATTGGCATATAGATAATAAACATCAGGTATACATTTGAAAATAAGGAATTGCAACAATGCTTCAACAATCTAAGAATCAGAAGTATAGATTGTACAATAAAAGATGTTACAGTCCATTTTTCAGTCTGAGGGGTAAAGAAGAACTAACTGCAAATACAGTAAGTAGCAACTTATAATAAAACCAGAAGAGTAGAAAGGAATGAAAAAAAAAAACATAAAGTAAAACAATTACCCATGCTGTCAAAATAATCAATATGGAATATAATGTTTAGAGCTTATCCAAGGAGACCGTAAAGTCTGTTTCTTCTCACAAGTAAAAGGGGGAAGAGCTAGTTTAAGTTCACATTTACAATTAAAGTTAATGCTTCTAATTACTTTTGAAAGAAACGGGACCCTTAGACATCATTTACATAAATACGCCATTGCCTATTTCCAGCCCCAAAACAGGCTGTACAAATGTATGAATCAGAATGTATTCCGAAATATTTGATAAACCAATGTCCACCACAGCTAGTTTGGGTGCTAGGTGGAAGCACAAACATCAAATGGAAGACCTTTATCCAAAATGTCTTGATTAAGGAGCATCTCCACCAAGTGTGGAGCATGGTACCTTGTTGGCCACATTTTTTGCAAAAGAGGTAGTCTAACCCGGGTGGTTGGTTTAAATCTAACAATTTAAATCACGATATAAATCACTATAGTCTTAAGGCTTGAATTAAATCAGTGATTAAAATCAAAGTTTTCTACCTACAACTAGTACTTGCTATTTTAACATGCAAGTAGATGAAGATTATTAGATCCCTTTTTTATTACTTTTATTCCTACCCAGATATATAAGGGTTAATCATTCATATTTGGACACCACTGTTCTGTTGTACTTAGGAAGGAGGAAGAACTTACATGCTGTTCAAAGTGAAATCATAACTTGAACTTCTCTACATCCAAGCGCTTAAGTGACTTCCACCAGTTTACTGGTGTGACCTACCTTAAAATATCTTAGAAAACATATATTTCTTGAATGGTTCCCCCTTCGCTCTGAAGTTTATTAAAGTTGGCCATTAAGAAGGATGATTGCATGGATACCCATAGTTCATCGCTAACTCCTCTCCTCAGCACAAAAGGTTATTGACCCTAGATATATAGGATCATGACACACTTTCCCAAAAAATGCGCTGGAGTCAGTGAGCATGTCCCATTCGTTGATTTACTGCTTGTAATTAATTCTGTCCATGCTGTAGTTCGTTTTTAATGTGTTCACCTCAGTATCCTTCCAAATTTCCACAGCATCCGCAATAAAAACAGCTATTTTTCTGTATTTTGTTTAAGCATGAGAGATGGGTTTTCAGGAAGCTCAGCATATGTTCAACCTTTCTCTTAAGCCAATAGTTGAGGATTTTAGGCCGAGACAGTGGCCATCTATTTTATCTCGATATTCTTCACCAAGTGTCATCAGAATAGCCCAATAAGGCAGATATACTGCACAAAACAGTCCACCACAGAGTTCCATCTAACATCTTGTGGGAGCGTTTAGCTTGGTCCACCCAATCCCTTTACAGAGCTGCTGCAGCAAAAAAAAAAAAAAAAAATGAGTAATAACTGAAGTATTTAGAATTCAACCAACTTTAGCCTTTATTTCTGGAACAATTAAGTCTTTGGTGCAAATGAGCACTGCAACCATAAGTTAATAAGCCGCTTTGTATTCCCTCCCTGCACTTCTAAAATCTCTTCTCATCTTGGATAACGTTTGCAGCAATCTCAGTGACCAAACTGCGTAACTAGACATTAGAATTTTTGTTCACATGACGTTTATAGTTTTTACTGCCACTTCTTATAAGTATTCTGCTGGTTGCATTTCTGACCTATCGTTGTTTCGTGCAAGGAAGACTTTAACCTTCTTCTGTTGTTATACAAGCACATACAATAGATCATTGTGGACATTACTCCACCCTCAATACTTATTAACAATTTTACCCTCCAGAGCCTGTTGCACATTGCTCCATTTCTCTGTCATACACTTTTGATCCAGCAGTTCCCTGCAACATCAGCTCTGCTGGGTGGACTGTATCCCTGGTCTCAGTGACTGAACCATATTAATGAAAGAGGTTCTCAGTACCAGACGGAAAGAAGAAGTTCGTTTTCATAAAAAAACGGGCAATTTTTATCATCAATCAACTCTTTTTTTCCACTAATCTTCTAGTTCTTATCAAAACCTATCTATGGTGGTTCCAGGAGGTAAGGTTTTTTATCTTTCCTTTTGGGTGATGATGATATGTGGCTGAGGGTGTCTGCATGCAATGGGGATGGCTGCTGCTAATGAAGCACCATCCTGGATGGGATAACTCTGAAACTGTAGAACAGGATGAAGGTGAACTTGGAGGTGGATATTTCCAGAATCCATGAATTCCCCTAACCCAAAGAAGGTCAAAGCTTGTTATTAATTTATTGTTTATATACAATTTCTGCTTATTGTACACAACACCATCCTGCCCCTGCCCCAAAAGGAATATTGTTTTTTCCCTTCTAATAACTGTACCAAATGACAGTAACATGCATAATAATAAAGAAATAAAAATTTTTCTCACACATGACAGTTCCGTTTTAGGAAATAGGATTCAATTAAAATGTATTACCAACCTGAAGAACCTGCCTGTTCAGAAATGTTTCTTTGGTCAACTTCATCACCGCACTTCTCATGATGTTGGCCTCATTCGCGCCACCAGTGTCCTGACATCTCTTTGTTGCCTCGTTTGCATTTTGCACGTATGCCTGCCTTACCGATAGGCGAAGAGCTTACATAAAATATTCCCCAAACTGGGTCCTCTTTTACGGCCTGCTGCCATTATAAGGAAAGAATGTAATAACCTCAGATCGTACACAATCAAACAGAACCACACTTTGTCTGTCTGAGGCTATGCTGCAGTATTTTTGATGCTTCAAAGTTTCCGTTCATTTTCTTGAACTGCTTGCCCTTCCTCCTCCTCACACTTAAGGATCACATTTCTTCTTGTGTTGTGAATCAAATTCCCTCCAAACAATCAGAAACATAATTGGTCTAACTTCTTGGACTTGGCACTGAAGGGGTTGATTCTGTCAACATAGTGTCATGATCCATGCCAGAAAGAACCCCAGCTTTGAGTTCCCCGGTCGCCGGCCACGGCCGTTGCGGATCGGAGCCGTGTTTTTTGACATAGTGATTTACATTTTTGGATCACTAGTATTAACTGGGTTTACTTCCCTGATATCTTGATTGAATAGTGGACCGACGCCTAGGCCAGAAATCTTCAGCACCACGGGTAACCTGGCTCCTTGTCCTGGTGATTGACAGCTCTACCTTCCTATCTGGTCTTCTGTTTCGTCCCCTCCTATTGCCTTTGTCCTTACTCTCCTGGAAAATAATTAAGGGCTCCTTCTTGTCTCCTCGCTTTGCTGGTCTATAACACTGGTCCTTTTCTGTCTGTTTACTTACCTACTCTATTCTGTGCCTCCCTGGGTTACCTTACTTTGGACTTGAATCACGTTTATTCTTCTGCCTTTCGATTTGTAACTGCGTTCCGATAGTTTTTACCGACTTGGCTTGCTTGAACGTTCCCATATTGAGTTTGTATTGTTTTGTCTGCGTCTTGTGTTTCCACACTATTTCAGTATAGTGCTCAGTCCTTCAGGTTGGGGCCGAACTATTAATGAGTCGTGGCACCCCAAAGGCAGGACAGGGGTTGGGACCAGTTCAGGGCCTCACACTTCTGTGTCGTTTGTGCGCCCCTGACGGGTCCCTACATTATCACCAGCCCATACCCAAGTCCCAACTCTCCCGGAGCGATTCAATATGAGTACAGGCCTGTCGGTCACTGATCGCATGGACGAGTTGGAACTCAGACTTCAGGGCATGGCGGGCTTATTTAATCAGTCTCGCAGCGTCTGATACCATAACTAACCCGGGACCCGGACTTTCTGCCCCGTCTGTGTCCCTATCTGGCCCCCTATGTTTGTGGATCCTAACGTCCGTTAATAAATCTAAGATGCATCTACCTGACCGCTTTGATGGGAAATCTTGTTTTTTATTTTTCGCTTCAAATATTTTCCCACTGAGGCTGAAAGAGTGGCAGTTGTTGTGTCTCTCCTCCAGGGCGCCCACCTCAGGATTGGGCATTAGCCTATACCTTCTGAAGCCCCTGATGGAGATCAGTGGACCAATTTTTTAGCTTTAGAGTGCAGTTTTATGATAACCCCCAACCCGGTTGGCATGGGCCGAGGCCCATTTGCTATCTATTCAGCAGGGCCACCGCTCACCGAAGATTTACTGTGGTTCCGAGTTCCGCCAATGGTGGGCCACATAGACTGGGTGGTCAACCAACCTCTGAAGACCCCCCCCCTTTTCAACAAGGGCTGGTTCGGATGCGGTAAAAGATGCTATGGTCAGTCACCCAAACTCCCCGAGACGCTGAGTGACATTTATACTCCTGGCAGTGTCCTATTGACAGAAGATTAAGAGAGACGCAGGGAAAAGAAAGGGGGGTCGACTGTTCCCCGTCAGGGCAACTTTATTTTCCCATACAACCTCCTTCTACCCTTCGTTTAAAAATTCTCCTCCTCCACCTTCGTCACCATCTTCCCCTCAGTTTATCTGGAGAAGAACCCATTTAAGATTGGGTTTCCGCCTCTGCAGCCCACCAGGAGAACAGCGTTGGCGAGAATGCTTTGTGCCTCTGTGTGGAACCTGACCAATTCCTGAGAGACTGTCCGATCGGACCCAAATCACCCCAAGGAAATATCAAACGTCAGAGCGATTTCCCAGGAAGGTAACTCGATGTACAGGTACCTTGTAATGTAAATAACAAGTTTTTTGTACCCTAACCTTGGTGGTTTCTAGTTCCAAGACACTTGCCTGTAATCTCCATGATTGGATATCGGGTGCTGCTGCAGTATTTAAAATCAGTATGTTAGTATGGCTAAAGCCTTGGGTTTGGAACTATGTGTCCCAGTGTTCTCCCTTTTGGTTTCAGGTGTAGATTCTTAACTCCCTAACCGAGGGAAGAAATAAAATTTTGTACCGAAGAGGTCACTTGAAATTATGGGAGTTCGCATAACAGCAAGATTTAGTTTTATATGTGCATGGAGCACCTTGCTGCAGAGGTTATTCCTTGGTTACCTTGGCTCCGCCACCATCATCCTGTTTTGGCTATGGAGGACCACTGAGATGATCAAATGGGGTATGCCTCAAGTGTTTCTCATTCTATTGTGGTCCATCTCTTGGTGTGTGCCTGTGATTAATGCGCAGAGAAATGTCAGAATGTCAATCTGAATTCAATTATGTCTGTGGATGGGGACTTGCTGATAATTCGGTCCCATCCACACCGGCCTGAAGATGTGCTACAGACCTCATTCCTGGTGCAGAGGCTCAACTTGTCCTGCCCCGAATGATAATCTTTGCGTCAGAATATTGAAGAACCTGTAAATATTCCTTCTCCGGTAAAGCATGTTGCAACCTTGATTTTTCTAATCCAGTGGTCTTTGTCTGCCACTCAGCATATTCCTGCTTCACTGAACTGTTTCCCCTTTTCTGTGAGGATATTTTTCCCACCTCAGATTCTGCCAGTGCAGGTATAAAATTAAAATAGAAACCGCCGTTAATCGACTGTGCACAGTCCTGGGCTAGAGTCATAAAGACCTAAAAAACGCCCAACTAAAAAAATCAAAAACTAGTAAAAAACCGCCAAACCAGACCCAAAGTATGTCACCTCCGAGTCTCATCTGCAAAACATGCCTCCCATAGCTGGAAAAGGAAAGAGTTCACCAGTCCATTCTGCTAACAATAGAGGTCCTGTTGAGGGTCCGGTGGCCCCTCTTAAAAGGGGGGGTACTGTCCATGATCATGCCAGAAAGAACCCCAGCTTTGAGTTTCCGGTCGCCGGCCACGGCCGTTGCGACGTAACCGTGGTTTTTGACAAGGTGTTAACCATTTGTGTTCACTATGTGAACGGGGTTTTCTTCCTGATATCTTGATTAAATTCTGACCGACCCTAGGCCAGGAATCTTCCCAGCACTTCCACGGGTTTACCCCTGGCTCCTTGATCCTGTGGATTGACAGCGGTATCGTCGTACCTCCCTATCTGGTCCTTCTTATCTTTCCCTCCTCATTGCCTTATGGGGGGTCCTTAGTTCTCCTGAAGGTATTTTAAGGGCTCTTCTGTCTCCTCTCTTTCAGTTATACTGGTCCTTATTCTGTCTGTTACCTACCTATTCTGTGCCTCCCTGGTGTACCTTACTTTATTGGATCACTTTATTTCTCTGCCTTCTGACTTTGTACTGCGTACCCGATAGTTTACTGACTTGGCTTGCTTGTACGTTCCCATATTGTGTTTGTAATGTTTTGTCCTGTGTCTTTGTGTTTTCCTCTTCACACTATTCAGTATAGTGCTCAGTCCTTCTGGTTGGGGCCGACTATTAAGGAGTCGGGCACCCCAAAAGAGCAGGACAGGGTTGGGACCAGTGTCAGGGCCTCACAACTGTCTGTGTTGTTCGGAGCCCCTGACGGGTTCCCTTACACTAGGTTTTGTAGAACCAATAGGTATTAAGGTCTTTTTCTCAACTCTGTTCATGATGATAACATTTTTGCAGAGAAGTACGAGGCTGGACCTCTGCGAGTCAAATTCAGTTTTGAGAACTGGCGTAAGTAAAGCGAGCGTCTGTGGTAAATAGGAGAGAAAACTCCCACTAATCCTACAGAAACCTCTGGAAGAGCATGCATTGTGAAAAGTTACACAAAAAATAAAAAAACCCAGCCTTTATTCTACTGAGTATAAACAACTCAGCTTTATCTCATGGATGGAAGAACCTTTTGGATGGTAAAATATTTTCCTCAAAAAGCATTTTATTGAAAAAAATCCGATATAAATAAAAAAAATCCGATTTAAATCAAAAAAAATTTGATTTTTTTAAAAAAACATTGATTTTTATCCACCCTATATAGAACTCGGACATATCTGGGCCAGTCCAGAAGGTGCGAGGTACCATCTAAGATGTATTTTATTCATTGTTTTTCTGTGATTTAGACACCTTGTAAGTTTAGTGGATGCATTGTTGGCATGGAACCATTCGTCAGGTGTAAATTGCTTGCCTAACGTTTTCTCTCAGTTAAGTATGGGGGTGAATTTTACATATTGAGGGGAGTTAGTAAGCATTTGGGTTTTAGTAATCTTCGAGAGTTTGGTCTCTATAAAGTTCACTGGTTTTGGCAGAATGGTGTGGGTTATTGCATAGCTCTGTGTGATTATCTCTAGTGGTTTCTAATAGTTTTGTTACGTATCAGATAATTAGTTATCCAATAATAAATAGTCCAGTCCAGTCTTGATTGGTTAAGTTGTACTCAGTATGATTATTTCTGAGGTTCTGGTATGTTTTCTTGTCTACTTTGCTACTATTCAGTCTTGCTTGTTCTAGTTCCTTTTTGCTTGAATTTGTTGAGATCCTGCATCTTGTGGCCTTTCAGTCGGGTTTTGTTTTTATTGTTTTAAAGTCTATTTTTTGTGTTGGGTCACTTCAGAGATAGCTATGGGGAAAAATTCAAAAAAATGTTGTTTTGTTTGTTATGTTTATCATCCGGATTGAATCATTTGTTTTTTTCCTGCTTACCGTTCTTTCCATGTCTTCCTTCCCACCCTTTTAATTTTGTTCAGTACATGCTTCATTTTATTTTTCCTGAACTGACTGTTGGCTGCAGTTTAACATTGAACCCCTGGCTTGTATGAGTAGGGAAAACCCTTTTTAAACCCCACGAAAGGCGTTTGCATTATTGAAGCAAGTTCTAAAAATTTTTGCTACTGGAAAATTGTATACCTGAGATGGGAATCGATTCAAAACGAAGTGGAATTCTTTTAGATTTTTCAGGAAAACTTCGGTTCGGAACGAAGTCAACTTGGGGTACGTGGGGGTGAACGAAGTGTTTTTATTGATAAAACGGCTCGAGCACTGGTGCTACAGGGAAAGCACTCGGGGGGAAAGAAGGGATACCCGAGGACATTGAGAGGGAAGCCAATAAAGGGGCCGGCGGGATTCGTGTTGTCACCGACAATAAGTCCAGGCGCGACGCCGGGAGCTCACACTCCCTCACTGGCCATCGGGGAAAGGGGCGGCCTCGGCTGATAGCCTTACTGAAGAATGATTTTTATACAGCGATTTCGTGGGGTTCCCAGCTTTTTCTCAGAGACTTTTTCCCTTAATGTTCTATTCAAATTTTTTGGGGGTTTTGGATCTGAAATCCAGTGTGCTCCCCCGGCTCATATAATTCAATATCCAAGTGGGTTCTAACCCATTTCCTTTGTATTCATTTAAAGAAACAGCGTTTTTACAATACAAATCCCATTCATTTTTGGCTGCTAAATTCTTTGGAAATTTACCCCGGGGGTTAATTTAAAAGCGTTGTCTTGCTGGTGTGCTACCCCAAAGAAACCGTTTTTTTCAACCAAATATAAAAATTTTTTTCCTGACCTAATTCCAATCAAAGGTTAATTTACAACTGTATCCTTGTTTGTGGTGTAGAAAACACGCAAATTGTAACACCTACAAAGCTACTAGTTTGGGGGGCTAAAATTTTTTTGGGCGCAATTTACATCCGGGGTTTAAATTTAAACATTGTTTTGCTGGTGTGCTGACAAAAAAAAACCCTCATTTTAAACCCCAAAATATATACTTTTTTCCTGTAGCCTAAATCATGTCCGAAGGTTAATTAAGCCTTTTGTGTTTTTACTTTTTAGAAAAACCCAAACGTGTTTTTTAAACACATTTTACAAGTAAATTTTTCCCTCCATTTGTGGACCCAAATTTACCCAAAGGGGTTCCCAAGTTTGTTACTGGGTTTTTTGGGAGTCAAAAACGGGGTGTATATTGTATATACAAAAATTTCATATCAAACTGTCGACATTTAAAACAAACAGTATGTCAACAGAAGGTGGCGGGCTTGCACCTCAGTGGCCCGGGCACAAACTTTTCCGGAAAGGCCCAGGTCGACCCCACAAAAGGGGAAAAGTCGCAGCAGGGGGTCACTCGGTGAGGCCCAACCCCGCTGTCACTACGGCCGGGGGTTTTGTTCGAACCCCAAGGGGTTCTTTTTTTGTTGACTATGTCACCTCTTCCCCAAGACACTACAACCCCCAGCCAAGGTCGGGGGGAAACTCAGACACAACCTTATTGGCATGGCCCCCGGGAGCGGGTCAGGGGCCCCTCACCTGCCCCCAGCCCGCCTTTTCCCCACCCGGGTTCCCTTCGGGCCAAGATCTACTATGTGGCTGGGTCAGCGCCACTATATAGCGAGGAGAAAAATTTTGAGGAGGGCAGTCAGAGCTACTTGGCAGCGAAAAAAAGGGGCCAATATCGCCTGCTCTTGCAGTAGGAGGAAAAAGTATAGATGTGGAGAGGGCATGGGGGGTCATTTTTGGGGAAAGGTCAGCCTCCATACCAAGCCCGGGTGTGGGACAGCAGTGACTATGAAACACAAATAGTTTTGGATGCAGCCGCCCGCATTTGGGGAGCCGGGGAGGCAAGGCTTCAATCGTCAGGAGAAGAGGCGTCAGTTTGCGCGTCAGGCGCAGCTCAGCCACAAGGGGGTCTTTGGGGCCCGTGAGTCAGCGGAATAGCAGCATGTGAGGCGGGGCCAGCGGCCAGGGGAAAAAAAACCCCCTTTCGCAGGCCAAAGAAAGTTGCCGCACAGGGGCCCGAGGCAGCGGCGGAGTAGTCACCAGTGGGGAGCTTTTTCCGGTAAAATCCTACTCGGCGGTGTGGCAGTTCTTTGCTAAGACACCGGGGAGCCAATATGGGTAATGTAGAATCTGGGGGCAGAAAGTGAAGCGGGGCCAGGGAGCTAAGGGCACCAGGGCCCTTTTGCGTCCACACTGCGCGTCACACCCGGGGGCCGGGGAAAAAATTTCCAGAGGGGGTGGTCCATCCTGCCGCCGAGCAACACAGCAGCACAGCGCCCAGTGCATGCATCCTTTTCACCATCAAGGTCCACCACCTTTGCAAAAGGGGAGTGTTTCTCTTTGCATCATCCCCGTCCAGTGCCCCTGCCCTCGCTACCTGCGCCAGCAGTGTTCAGCGGGCGTTTGCAAAGGACAACAGTTTTCGCCAACCATCCTAAGGGCAGCAGGCTGACCATGCCCTGCCCCAATTGTTGGTACTGCAGTCCCCCCCTTTTCCCAAAGGTGGATCTGCCCCGTTCAGAGAACTAATGGCTTGTGCCGAGCCAGTGGAGATTCCAAGCCATAATTTCTTTTCCAAAAAAGGCAGTACCAGCACTTCATAAATAGTAGAACAGAAGGTGGTCAGCCTTGAGCTTATTTTTTTCCAATGCAGGCACGCGGACCGGAACGTAACTAGGGTCAGGGCCAGTAATGTCCTTTAGGCCACGGGGTGAATGTCTTCCCCACCCCCGGCACCAAAACTTGGACAGGAGACCCCCCTTTCTCCCCCACGTTGTCAAACTGCGCCCCTGCCATTGTCCGCCCCTCCCCCTCCTCCACCACCACCACCATCTCACCCCTCCACAAGTAATGTCCATCAACCACATGAGAGGGCACAGGGGTGTCACGCAGTTCAAACACCGGGTTTTTGCCTCGGGGGGAAAAAAAAAAAAGTACACAGGGGGGGAAACTGCTCCGCGTCGGGCACAAGAAATCTGTGTGGCTTTCTCCGCGCCAATGCAAATCGGGAACCTGGTGCGGACAATAGGAAACATGGTTTTCCGGCTGACGAGGAGGGATGGTCCGCGCCTGCAGGCGCACGTGTTCAATCTGGTTGTTAAAAGGTTCCTGAAGTCTTCCACCGATCTTTAGAAAAATTCGAAAAATGGGCCCGGAAACGTGCAAAACACTTTATCCATTTGTACAAAGCCAGGAACACCCCCCTCGATTGCAGAGCAGAAAGCCTCCCCCCAAAACCCCTCGATATGCGATTTTCCCCCGCTGGAATTCCAGCCTGCACATGTTGGGCCGAGTAAAACGAAAAGGCCATTAACATTTTTGATGATCCGGCAGCAGAAACTCCCCAATTAACTTTGCTGTCACCAGTGGGAGCTTATCTGACACCTGCCGTTTTTTTAGGCCATTCGAGGGGGCGACGTTTTTTGTCATCGCCAGGGACTACGGGAAAAATAACAATTCCCCCTGCTTCATGTCCTGGGAAAAGGCTGAAAAATCTGTCTGGCAGGGGATGGGGGGGCGGGCAACTCATCTTGGGCCACATGAGTGGGTGGGGACTGAAATGGGGAGGAGGGGGGGAATTAGAGCAAAGCTTGCTGGTTTAAAAAAGGGATTTTCTACCCAGGTGACAAGAGAGGAGGAGAGGAGCAGCTGGGGAGGTGGAGGAGATGGGAAACAGGAGATGCCCCCCCGCACCGTGGCAGTATACAGTGAAAGGGGGCAGGGAGCCCCTCGGGGTCATTGGAGATGGCCCGCAGCATGCTTATTTGCCCGGCTAGTGAAAAAAATATCAGCCCTGCAGAGGGATGATTCTGGGTCTCCCCCCTTTGGACCCTCGCACCAGTTCAAAATGGGAGCCTTTTTCCCAGCTATTGAGAGGGGAAACAAAATCAAATACTATAGGAAATCCCCAAAATCAGTTTGGCTGCTGCCTTTTTGTTCGGCATCGTCCCTCCTTTTACATTGACCGGGGGTTCCTCAGCGCCCCGTACTACTGCCGCGGCTGCTGGGGGAAGGTGTGGGGTAGGAGCAGTACCAGCTCCATCAGTAGCAACCAAGTCTGGAGTCACTGATGAGCACTTCCTTTACCCCCGGAGGAGGGGCAGTCGCCCAGCAGCAGGCCTGGACTTTCCCTGAACCAACGGTTGTGGCCTATTGGACAGCACTCTCCACCTCAGTTAGAAATCCCTGACTACTGGGCACCAAAAATGGATGTGTGGCCGAAATTTTCCGAGTTTGCATGGAGAACTGTCCTGCCCGACCAGTGTTGGCATCGAGCGGGTTTCAGTGCGGCGGGGCCAGTTACCCCAAGGGGAAAACCCCCTTTTCCCCGGGAAATGTGGAAGACGACCTTTTCAAGGGAATCAGGGGGGTCGCCGGATTTTTACACACCAAGCTTTAGGGCGTCAGTCTGGGGTTCAAAACTACCCCCGCCCAGCCCCTTTCTGATGCCGCCACCCCGCCTGATTCCACACATTGCTGACAGTTTTTCCATCGCCTCCACCATCTTACCAGGGATTGGGTTTTTCCACCCACCCCAACACTCTTTATTGTCCCTCTATGACCTATGCTGCTTGCTGTTGGCTGTTTCCGTGACATCCACACTGTGTAATGTCCACTGTTTTACCTCTGCGCTGGGTGGCTGCTGCCATGCCTCCCCACTGTGTCAGTGCCACTCCTTCCCCAGCCTGCCCCCGTGACTCCGTCTCTCATTGTGCCACTCTGGGCTTCCCCCTGTTTTCCCCTCCCGATGTCATTGTGCCACTGCCGATCTCATGCTGCTGTGTCATGACCTCCACACTAGTGTTGTGCCACTCTGTGGCCAATACTGTTTTGCCGTTCCAGAATTCATTTTGCCACTGCCTGACCTGCTGTGCTGTCGGACCTTCACACGTGTGATTGTTTCCACTCTGTGGACTAATCTGTTTTGCCCCTCCAGAATGTCATTTTGCCACTGCCTGTCTATTCTGCGCGTCGTGACCCCCACACTGTATCATTGTGCCACTCTGTGGGCCCAATAAATGTTTTTCCGCCCCAAATGCTTTTGCCCTCCTGATCCAACTGCAAATTCTGACCCCACACGTATCTTGTTCCACTCTTGGCCTAATACTGTTTAGCCCCTCCAGAATGCTTTTTTGGGCCCCTGTTTTATCTCTACTGCTGCCGCCGGACCTCCACACGTGTGATTATGCCACCTGTGGGGCCCAAAACTGTTTTTTCCGCCTCCGAATGTCATTGTGCCACTGGCCTGATTCTATGCTGCTGCTGTCGGACCCCCCACACTGTTCATTGTTCCAAATCGGGGGCCCCAATACTGTTTTGCCCCCCTCCAAATGTCTTGTGCCACGCCTGACCTCTACGCTGCCGCCGTGACCTTTCCGCTCTCAGTCATTGTGCCCCTCTGTGGCTTCCTCGTTTTGCCCCCTCCAGAATGTCTTGTACCACGCCTGACCCAGTGCTGTGGGTGCCCCGAAAATCCACACTCTGTCACTAATGTTGCCCCTGAGCTCTCACTTGTTTTTTTTCCAGCTTTCGCTGGGATGACTTTTTTCAGGCTACATTCCTGCTTTATTTTTGGTCAGTTTCCCTCTTAAGTGCCCAGGGGAAATTTTTTATAACGATTCAAAGCGGCGGCAGTCCATTTTATGTCATACAAAACACAACATTTTAGAAGACCAAACCAACTCCCCCTGCTATTTAAGCATGGGACAAGTTCTACAGCACCCTCAGGGTCTGTGCAGCCCGGGGAAAAAGTGCTTTTTAACGCGATTCGTGCCAAAAATTCGAACAAAACGAAAATTTTTTTTGAAAAATTCGGCGAAGTGCCGAATCGAATTTTTTGAGAATTCACCCATCTTAGTTATACCCACTACAAAAAACTGGGATAAAAAAAAAAAAAAAAAAATGAAAACAAAACGCAGAGGGATGAAGGGGTATGAAAAAAAAAATTTGTATTTTTTCTTTAACTTTGAAGTACAAAAAAAATTTTTGAAAAAATTTTTTTTATGTTTTCTGCTTTTTTTTAGTTTCTTTTGCCAATTTTATTTCTTTCAGGTTTTTTTTTTGTTTTTTGCTTAGAGATTTTTGTGGATGTCTAAGATTTTTTTTATTCAAAATTATTAATGGGGGAAAGAGAAAGTCAAATGTAATTTTAAATTTTGTAAAATTAATGGAATTGTAAAAAATAGTTTAAAAAAGTAATAAAATGGTAAAAGATGAGGGCAAAACTATCTCATTAATCCCTCAGATCTGTCTCTAAAAACCATTATTTTACAATTGGCTCCCCTTTAAAACTTTTTTGAACCATTTCCGTTGTACAAAAGGTTTAAAAGATTTAATGTGAATTCATATTTAAGTCGCTTGTTTTTAGAAAATAAAAAAAGGTTTCAATAGGGCAATTTTTTATAAACCGTTTTTTTAAAAGATAAAATAATTTTAAACAAAAAAAACTAAAATGAAAGTTTAAAGGGTTGTATCGCTCAAATATTGGGTTTTAATTAAAAGATCTTTTTTTAAAAAAAGCAGCTTTGAAATTTGTTATTAAAATGTCCCACTGATTTTGAGTTACCTGTTGTGGAGTGCATCACTTCTCAAATTTTTTTAAACGCCGACCTGTTATCCTTTTCTTACTGGCTGTCAGGCTGTATGAAAATCATCAGCCTTTGAAGAAGTCGAGCGGGCCCCCTCCCCCACAAATGCTTTTGTTGTGGAGGGGGGGGGAGTAGGGGCCCCCTGGCTTCTGTGTCCCTGCTGCCTGGATTAACCCCGTGTGTGCCTGCTTCCTCCTGTTCTCTACACAGATAGATGTGACAGCAGTGACCCTGTGTGTTACTATACTCATGATGTGTCTGTGGAACTGTCCTATACTATATAATATACATAGATCAGGCATGTGAATACTTCATGCTCTGCTGTATTAATGACACATACTGAGTATAGTAACACTTCCCAGCTGCCCTGTGTCTGTTCTGACAGGATTTGTTGTTGTTGGAGATGTGGAGACTTGTAAGCTAAGCAGGGGATATAGGAACACTTGCATCCCCTCTGCTCTGCTATTAGTAAATCAATGCTTCACAGACCTCCTTACACTCATAGATTCAGCCCTCTCCTGCAACAGACCTAGGCAGGCACACACAGGGTTAACTCTGGCAGCAAACCCCCTCCCCCTTGCTGTATAGAAGTTAGGGAGCTGCCTGTGTGCTGAGGGGAGGGGAGAAGAGGGAGCAAAAAAGACAGACCAAGAAGCACGCCCCTCAATTCAACTACCAGGCTCACTGACAGGCTGAAAGCTTGTAATGAGACAACTCCTTTAAATTAAAAGATACAGAAGTGTTAAATACTAAAATAAAAATAAATGAGTAACTAATACATTTAAACTGTAGAAAGTAACTGCAGAATGTAAACAGAGTTTGTAGCTAAAATAACTGAAGGACTGGTTATAAAAATAGCAAAATGTGGTGTAATTTAATCTGTTCAAGACCAGACCATTTACTATTTATGATGACCAAGCACATTTTTTTTACATTTTTAGTACATTTGGTACATTATTAGTAGTGTTGAGCGATTGCGTTGGCTATCGAGATCGATCGATAGTCGATAGTCGGCCGCTATCGATAAGGTTTTTCGATAGTGGCATCGATTATGAGCGATTACCATTTAAAGTCTATGGGAGAGCAACAACACCTTCATTATTACACCCAAACAAGGCTGGAGAAGCTGAAATTAACATCAGCAAAACAAAAACAAAAAACAACAAGCAGCTCACCTGAATCTCTGCTAGTGAGCTATCGGTTCAGGGCGCCACCCACAGTCCAAGTCCATACATCATGCAAACAAACGAACCAGCTCCAACTTGCGTTAGTGATATATCCAGGAGAGAGGATTTGTTAAGCAGGTGCAGACCGGGCTTATAGTAAAATCACCACAATTTTATTTTCATCTTCATTAAAATCCATACAATGTTCCACAAACAAGGACCCTTCACTCCAATGGTTCAGATAGAATGGAGACCAACTGCCCACGCGTTTCGGGTCACATGACCCTTACTCATGGGTTTCATGAGTATGCTATGGGGTTTCATGATTATGAACTGAAAAAAACATCCCCAAACAGAAAATTAAA
>JAODAL010036810.1:0-41208 GCA_025379985.1 Phyllomedusa bahiana
CCTAAGGCCAGGCAGGGGGTCGCTCTTTTTCCCCCCGGTTTAACTTCCAGATCCACTTCCGTCCCGGGGAAAAGAAGTGAAGGGCAGACGCCCTCTCTCGTCCTCCGTGTGGGGGGAAGAAATTCTCCAGAGCACATAACCCTCCAGACGTCTTATCTCCACAGCTCCCGTCGACCCCCGGGAAAGGGTCCCCCCCGGGGAAGCAATGTAACCCCGGGGCGCCCCATAGGCAATCCTGAAGGGGGGACCTGCTCTTTGGGTGCCGATATCTCGGTTTTATTGGGGCAGGGACCTCGTAAAAGAGCAAGGAATTTGTTGAGTCGTGACCTCCTGTGCCCGAACAAGACACCTCTCACAAGCCAGCAGGGCTCTTTGCACCCACTACCCACCCTACCCAACCATGGTCTCACGGGCGAGGACTTTGTAACCAATCTTCCTCCTTCGTCTGGTAACCATTTGCCGGGTGGTCCCAAGAGGGTTTTCCAAAATGGCCATTTTACCCCCTTTGCCAGGCCTGCCTTCGCCCCCCCGGCCTGGCCGACTTTTTTTTCGCCAATTTTTGTTTTTTGCACGGACTTCCCTGAAACGTGTTGGATCGGGGGGTCCAGTTCTTTTCCAAATTCTGGGGGGCCCTTTTGTTCTTACTCCGGGAAGTTTTGATTCCCTCGCTTAACACCCCCAACGAAGGGGCCAGGGGGAGAGAGTCAACCAGTTCGGGTTTTACCTCCCCCCACTTCAATACATGGAAACCCTAAAGAACTTTTAAATCTATCTAAAACAAAAAAAAAAACTTTGAGTTCTTATTCACACTTTTTGATCAAAAAAGCTTATGCCCCCCCGACTTTCAACGGGATCGCAAGGCACGTGATTCTACTCTATCTTTATCTCTCACTAGAGCCAAATTCAGACTTCTCATTGGGCCAACCGACCTCCATAATCCAGAGAGAATAATAAAAACAGGCACCAACCTTGCACGCATACTGCACTGATATAACAAGCTGTGTGCCAAATTCAACGTATAGTTCTGCACAAAACATTTCTTAAAAACACAATGTGAACCTGGGTGCCACTGGCTTGACTGCGGCATATATATATGTGTATATATATATGTATATATATATACCCGCATTACAATACCAGTGGCACACCAACTGCTAAAAGGGCTATACAATACATGGAAATAACTAAAGAAGCATTTATGCTATCTGTAGTACATGAAAAAAAAACTTTGAGATTCTTAGTTCACACGTTTTGACCAAAAAATCCTCCACAACAGGAACCTCAGAAGATGCCGACAGAGGGAGTGGTGGGTGGGAATGTTGTGTAAAGACAATATAAAAGGGAGAGGCACCAGAAGCCTCTGAATTTAGAGAGTGGTATGAGAACTCTGCCCATGGAAACGAGCTAGCTCAACCATCTTGACGCGCTGAAATGAAGTGGCACAACTAGTTGCCCAGTACCTGGTTGACTCTCTCCACTTGCCCATTCATCTGTGGATGGTAGGCTGAGGAACAGTCCAACTTCACCTGTAGCTGGAAGCAGAGGGGGCATCAGAACCTTGAGACTAATTGGACTTGGAATTGGACCCCCGATCCGAGACAATATGCCGAGGAAGTCCATGCAGACAGAAGATGTGTTGGAAGAAGAGGCTGGCAAGGCATGGAGCAGAGGGCAGACCTGGCAGAGGAACAAAGTATGACATTTTTGAAAACCGTTCAGTGACCTCCCAAACAAGGAGGGAGGAAGTTCAGTGACAAAGTCTTTAGCCACGTAGGTTCATGGGCTATTGGGGATGGGTAGAGTCTGTAGCAGACCTGCTGGCTTAAGCGAGGTGACTTGTTATGGGCACAAGTGGTACAAGTTTCAACAAACACTTGAACATCCTTATAAAAGATCAGGCCACCAAGAAAAACGAGATATTAGAGAACAAGATTTTTGTACCCCATGATATCCAGCAATTTGAGAGCAATGTCCCCAGTATCTTCTTTCGGAGCGCAGGGCATGCTTATGTCTTTCCCGTAGGGACACACCGGAGGTCCACAGGAGCAGCAGAGATCAGCCGTTCAGGGGAAATTATGTGCCTAGTAGCTCCCCTATTACATCTGAGGCTCCGGAAAGGTCATCCGCCTTGACATTCTTCTCCGTAGGGAGAATATGAATAAGGAAATCGAACCGGGAAATGAAGAAGGACCATTAGGCTTGGCACAGGTTTAGACATTGGGCTGCCTGGAGGTACAGGAGGTTTTTGTGGTCAGTGTAGATATTTACAGGGTTACGAGCCCCCTCCAGGAGATAGTGCCATTCTTCCAAGGCCAGTTTGATGGCCAGTAATTCCCAATCCGCGATGGTGTAATTCTTCTATGCGGAAGAAAAAGTTTTGGAAAAGAACCCACATGTGAGAGTCTTACCTTTGGAACCTTTTTTTGTAAGGACCGCACCGGCTCCCA
Organism: Phyllomedusa bahiana; assembly: GCA_025379985.1. Taxonomy (NCBI): domain Eukaryota; kingdom Metazoa; phylum Chordata; class Amphibia; order Anura; family Hylidae; genus Phyllomedusa; species Phyllomedusa bahiana. The sequence goes on from JAODAL010036810.1 coordinate 2,448, forward strand.
CTGAAGAGGCATTGACTTCTAAGAAAAATGGCTTCTCATGGATGCAGATGCGAATGCGATTTCAGCCTACAAAAGGCTTCTTCAACCACATGGTCAGTGTAGATATTGGCCATAGTGTAGATGTTGGCCATAGTTTTGGGTTGCCATTCTTCTTGGTGAGTGCCACCATTGGGGCCACCACTGTCGAGAAGTGTTGCACAAATTGCCTATAATAATTGGCGAAACCCAGAAACCGTTGTATGGCCCGAAGTCTGATGGGCCGCAGTCACTGCAAGACGGTAGACAATTTAGTGGAGTACATCTACATACCCTTGTCTGAGATGATATAGCCTAGAAACGATAGGTTGATCTAGTGGAAGAGGCACTTCTCTAGCTTGGCATAGATGTGATTACTTTGAAGACGCCTCCAAACCTGGTGTACGTGAACCTGAATCGGGTGAGAAAATCAGGACACCTAATATATAGACAACAACCCAGGTGTATAAGAGGTCCCTGAATATGTCGTTGATGAATTCCTGGAAGACCGCCGACACATTACAGAGTCTGAAGGACATAACCAGGTACTCAAAGGGTCTATCACGAGTGTTGAAGGCCGGATCCGAATGAGGTTGTATGCTCCTTTCAGATCCAGTTTGGAAAAATTTTTGGCTCCACGGAGCTGGTCAAAGAGTTCAGTATTCAATAGCAAGGGGTTAACGGTTCTTTATCGTTATCTTATTGAGACCACGGTAACCAATACATGGACATAGGGAACCGTCTTTATCTCTACAAAAAAGAACCCGGCACCAGCTATAGAGTAGGGTTTATGAATAAACTCCTTCTGGAGGTTTTCTTGTATGTAGGCTGACATGGCCTGAGTCTCTGGTACTGACAACGGGTAGACCTTGCCCTGGGAACGACACGTACCGGGCCTCAAGTCTATAGGGCAGTCATAAGGATGATGAGGTGAAAGAGTCTCAGCTTTCTTCTCATAGAAGATGTCCACGAAGTCCTGGTATGGAGCGGGCAGACCCAACAGAGTCTTGGAGGACATTAGTTGAGAGGTGAGGCGCACCTGGCAAGGTGTCACCAAACAGCGAGACTGGCAGTCTTGGCATCAACACGTAACTTTTCCAATTGAGCATAGGGGCATGGCGCTGCAGAAGAACTACTGAGGAAGACCCAGAAGAACTACTGAGGAAGAACAGGGTAGTACATAAAACACGAGTCTCTCCTTATGTAATGCTTCCACTTGGACCTAGTCACTGAGAAGATCCCTGCTTACTGAAGAGATTGCCAGAGGTTTCCCTAGGAGAAACACCGGGAGGTAATATTTAGACACCAGGGCAGTGTCCATAAAATTCCTGGCAGATACGGAGTCCAGGAAAGCTGCAACTTGGAACTAGATTCCAAGAGTTCGCCAACTCTACCGAGTTGGCGGGGGGGACCCCCATTAGCAGGATCCCCCCACCAAAATCGGGAGAGTTGGCATGTATGCTCTACCCTCACTCTAAACTTCCCTCCTACCCTCAGGAAGTAAATCTTCCTGCCCTAGAAAGCAGCAGGCATTCTGTGCTCTTCATCGCAGACAGTGCTCTGCTGAGGAGTAGGGGCTGAGCAATGTGGTTCCTCCCTATTTTTCTAGTAATGCACTGGGGTCATTCATGTGATAGTATCCAGTATAGGATGCCCAGTGCCCCTCTGTTCACCACTGCCATAAATGGAGTAAGTAGCCTTCCCCTTCCCTCACCACTCACGGGGAGAGAGTGGGTGGGGCATGTTGAAGAAGTGCTGTGTGCAGAGAGGGTTCAGCTCCTGAACGAACATGTGCCCCTCTACTGATAAGCAGAGGTAGGAGTCCAAGGTGGTTGCCTACCTGTTATCCAAGCCCTAATCGTCACTTAAAACTTTTTAGGGCAAGTAGGTTTTAGCTATAGGATGTGCGGACTAAAAACAGCTTTAACACAGGTACTGTAGGTGTAGTGCACAATAAATAAACATAGGCAATCTCTCAAGTCTTAAGTAAAACTTTTTCTGTTTGAATTACATTGGTCTGTGATTGTCTTTTTTTTGGGAGAGAACAAAATCCCATATTGCACAAGAATCTTCCCAAGCAAACACAGATAATTACCATTGGCAGATCTAGACCCAATTTTTAATATTTTTCTGAGTATGCCACTAACCACTAACCAATAACTATCAATAAATTGGTAGATTGTTAGGTCTGTCCTCCCTGCTTGTTTGATGTAACATGGAAGATGATTTTTGATTGTGGATGTTTTGGAGGGAGAGGGAAAAACTCTCTTAGCATCCTATGCAGGGTTTCTGGATGTGTGCTCCACTCTCCCTGAAGTTCAGCATAAAAGCTGCCAGATGGGCAATCATTCACTAAAGTGTGTCCTGTCACAGTGAAGCAATCATCAGACTCTGGCACTTAGAGCATTATTATCAGCGTCTCAACAAACTAGTTGTGCACGGAAATTTAATGGCATATAGTGATTTCAGTTCCAATAGTCCATTAATTGCGCTCCCCTCATCAATGCTGCAAACCCCCATTCTGGGCCTGCAATCAAAAGCCGTATTTAGCGATAATGCATTAGATTGTTACAGCAGTGATGTTTGGTTACGGTGTGATGTGCATAGTGTGTATATTCACATGATGCTTGCTAAAGTCACAATAGCAGGGCAGACCTAGGTACTAAACAAAAGGAACTTTTTAAGAATAATTATGTCTCCAATGGACAGAAACTAAAAAAATTTTCAAAATCAACCTAACTCCAAATGCACAAAATATACATAAAAGTAACTGTAAAGAAAATAGGAGCCCACAACCATACATCATAGAAAATAATTCCATAGCTCTCTCAGCCTTTTTATCTACATAGCTGTAGGACTAACCTGTGAATGACAAAGTCTCTTTGGGTCTTAAAGGATTTTCTGAGTCATGAAAAATGATCTAAAGGGGTACAAATGCCATAAAATATCAAAACATCCATTACTCACCTAAAAAATGGCGTTTACTTCAGTGCACTTGTTTTGTGTCCACATGCCCATTTGACCAATGCAGCAATAAACAGGCCTCATAGTGTAAATGGGCATGTCATGACGTACAGCCAAGAAAGCAACCATCTGTAGGAAGTACTGAAGTACTCAGTAATGGGTGTTTTGTGATTTTATAGAATCTCCTCTTTGGGCATTGTTTTCAAAATCTTGGAAAGTCCCCTTAAAGAGGTTTTACCATGAGAAAAACTTAACGTGGGTTTATAGTAGATGTATAATTAACCAATTTTGCAAATATGAGTTATTAACCCTTTAACGACTGCCCACTATCTTTTGACAGCGGGTGGATCGTGTTCTCAAAGACGTTGCTTCCTACAGCTCTCAGAGCTGCAACTGTGCTAGGAACGGAGTTGTAGTTAACAACTCCGTTCCTAAAGCAGTCTCTGTGAACAGCAGGGACCGGATGAAGCCTCCGATCCCTGCCATTTAACATTTGATTGCCGCAGTCCATGACCATGGCATAATCAAAGGGAATTCCCCTGATCCATCAGGTCACCAGCATTCCCAGTGCCCGATGGAAATGTTTGCATAGACAGTCCTGGAAGCTAGAGTAGCCCCAGGACTGTCTCCATTGTCAGGCTGCCCACAGTGTGCACTGACAGCAGTCTGTGTTTTACTTTTGTATGCTAATATATAACTAAGTGTAAAAAAGTGTACAATAGTTAGTGGGACTAAAAAAAAAAAACATAAAAAGTGTTAAAAAAAAATGTGCATACATTACATGCACAAAAACCATACACATAGGTTATTTATTGTGAAATGTGAATGGTGTAAAAAATAATTTAAACTCTTACTGCTACAGCCAGTTTTGGCCTTCCTGACAGAGCCCGATTTTTTTTAAATCTGACGTTTCACTTTATGTGAGAATAACTTTTTGATACTTTTACCTATCCATGTGATTACCCATACATTGTGCTTTAAATTAGTAAGACATTTTTGCCCAAACAATCCTTATTTGTGAAAAATATCAAAATATAGTGAAAATGGGGAAAAATATGCCATTTTCAAAGTTCAAAAAATTCTGCATATAAGACAGAAAGTTATTCCACACAAAATAGTTTATAATTAGCATCTACCATATGTCTACTGTAGGTTGGTATAATTTTAAATGTTCAACATTAGGGGGCTTAGAAATTTAGTAGTAATTTTTCACATTTTAAAGAAAGTTTGCAACACAGATTTTTAGGGACCAGTCCAGTTCTGATGGGTTTTGACCATCTAAGAAACTACACCCCTTAAAGTATTCAAAACAGCATTTAGAAAGTTTATTAACCCATTAGGTATTTCACAGAAATTAAAGCAAAGTGGAGGTGGAATTTCAAAATGTCCCTTTTTTGGCAGATTTTCAATTTTTATTGATCATTAACTGGAATGCGGTAAATGTGAGCAGTGAAATGCTACTCAACATTCATTCCCCAAACTCTAGCATTTTTAGAGATATCCTATATGTAGCCCTAATGCATAATTTTGGCTTAACCACAATCCTCAGAATAGGAGGAGCACCTATTGGCATTTGAAGTCTCATATTCAGTAAAAAAAAATTTAGGCGCCATTACAGGCTAGTGGACACCCTAAGATGCTAAAACTTAAAACTACACCCCTTGAGGAATATATCCATAAGTATATCAACCCCACGTGTCTTTCACTATTTTTTTTATCATTAGGCTGTGAAAATGGAATTTTTTTTTCTTCTATATACGGTGGTTTCAAGCGTAAGGGATAGAAATGATGTTATAATGTTTTTATAGATCGGACTTTTTCCGGACGCGTCGATACCAAATATGTGTAACCTTTTTTTATTATTTAAAATGATTTATTTGTAAAATGGGGAAACTGGTGGTTGGATTTGAACTTTTAATACTTTTTTTTTTTGTACGATAATAGCTTTTATTTTATTTTATTTTTTTTTTTTTTACTGTAACATTGAGGCCACCTTATGGTACTTGAACCACTAGGTTGGCGACGATTTTAAATGAACAACACTAATGCATTGCATATGCAATGCCAGTTAGTGTTTACAAAGAATATGGCTGGTATTTCCCCACTTAACTGTCGTGCGGGACGGAAGTGGGGGCAAACCGTCCAGGGTAATGACGGGGGCCTACACAAGGCTCCCCACCACAATGCCCGGTGATCGGCGTTAATTCAGACGCCGCGGCCATCTTTGCCGCGGCGCCTGATGGGTAAAACAGCGCCAGCAAAGCCCCTTAGCGGCCCTGGGACGTACTCATACGCCCAAGGTCGTTAAGGGGTTAATCATTTCACGTCCTCTAAAAATTGGAATAAATTTCATAAAAAAGGTTGCATGTATTCCAAACTGGTAGCAATAAAAAGTACACTTCAGCCGCTAAAAAATTGCCCCTCATCAAGTCTGGTAGGAGTAGTACAAAAAAGTTATTGGTCCCAGAAAATGACACTGCCACACAAATGTCAAAAATAGAAAATGTTTGGTATTTTTTTATGGTACCAAACCATAACAAAAATCATACATGTTTGGTATTGGTGGATGCATATCAACCTGTAGAATACAGATAATACATTTTATGGAAGATTGAATGCCATAAAAGCAGAACATTCGCAAACATTTTGCCCCACTTAGAATTTTTTTTCAGTTTTCCGGTATATTCTATAGTACGATAAATGACACCATTAGAAATTACATCTTGTCCTGCAAAATAAAAGCTCTTATATGTCTGTATAGATGGAAAAATAAAAAAAGATATGGTCTTGGCATTAAGGGGTTAAAAAATGTGATTTGCATCCCTGCACTATGGACACACAATGCTCACACAATGCTGATTTTCCTTGGTTCTAATTTTTTAGGCAGATTCCATGCTGAATCCTCACCTCACATAATAGTATATAGGAGACTAAAAATATGCTTTTAAAAATCAGTCAAATCCTCGCCTGAAATTTGTGGTTACAAGTATAGATTTTTCACCGAGGATACACCATTGATTTTGTACTGATATTTTCAGCATCCAAATCAGCTGTGTGAACGTTCCCTTAGAGTAGTTTGTGTACACAAGTATCTCTAGGTTACCGACCATCTCTCTCTGCTTTCATTGCTCCAGCAGCCCTGTCTGACAGTGACTCACTCCCTTCTGAGTGTAATCTCTAGTACAGGAGCTTGTTAATCTATGCTAGTGTCAAGTTTTAACCCTTTAGAGCTCCGTAGCCTTGTGCACTACAGTTTATAAACTTGTTTGCTTATATATTAGATAAAAGTCATCTACAGTCTCTTCCCATCAAAAAGTTCAATAAGGGTATGTTCACACAATAAAGCTGCGCGTATTGTGCGCGCCACTATACGCCCGCAGCTTCAGAGAGACGCTCTAGCCAGCGTGTCCTTCTGAAGTGCTCTCACTGACTGTCTTTCATCCCGCCACGTAGACGCCATAGAATTAACATGTTGTTCTTTCCGAGGGCGTGTATTGTGTACTGGGGGAAAGAACAGGTAGACATACTGTAGCTCTCAATGAGAGTTATGAATTACTGTAATGTTGGCCCGTACTTTGGGCATATTAAAATGCAATAATGTGTTGAAATTCGGACCGAGAATACGTTGTGTGAACATACCCTAATAGTGGTGGTGTCTGTAAGGAGTAAAATAATGTAGCAAAACTCAGTATTTTTACTAAATGGCATTGTCACGAACCCGGACGTAGAGGTGGATTCACTGGGCCACCGCAAGCGATGGTGTAAGCCACGCCAGGGAACGGAATCTAAGTAGGTCCCCGGTTTTCAACCAGAGCCCCCCGCCGTCAGCAGTCCATCCCGCTTTGCGGCGGGCTCGTGTGAAAACCGGGAGTCTACACAGGGGTCGTTGTACCGCCTGACGTGACTTGCTTGCGGTGACAGGCCGATGTATAGCGTGTTGCAGAATCGTCAGAGCAGCGTCGTAAGTCGGGAACAGGGCAGAAGGTCAGGGCAGGGCGGTCTCAGGTTCGTGGTCGTGGGGCCAGGGCGCTGAGGTCAGGGCAGGCGCAAAAGAAGCGTGGTCGGAGGAACGGAAGCTAATGGTAAACTGTACAGACGGTAAGTCAGGACAAAGTCTAGTACGGCATTCACAATAGCTTGAAATTGCACTAAAGATCCGGCAACGGCCCAGGTAGGGCACAAGGCTTAAATATGGGTCAAGTGACCGTCAATAGCCCCATTATACCGTAGCACTGGCTTAAATCTCACAGTGGCCGGCGCACGCGCGCCGTTAGATGTCGGTGACGAAGCGCGGCGCGCCGGGAAGGCTTGAGGAACCGTGCAATCAGGAGCGCGGCCGGGATAAAGTAAGGAAGGAGTCCGGGCCGGGCCGGTGAGCGGCGCCCCCTCGCCCGTCCAAGCAGCAGGCGTCGTTGCCGGCCGGTGCGGCGACCACGGGTTGTGCCCGCGACCCGAACCGGGGGTCGAGGGCCCACCCGTGACAGTACCACCCCCCCCCGCCCCTTCGGCTCCCCCCTCTTTCTGGCCTGGAAGGAATCTCTGAATTATGTCCCCGATCCAGAATAATTTGTTCTCTGGTTTCCCAGGACCTCCCTCGGGACCGAAACCCCTTCCAGTCAGATGAGAAAAAAACCACCTTCCCTCTGACCGTCTTCATGTCTAGAATCTCCTTTAACTGTACAAGACATCGGTGGATCGGCCGTGCAGGAGTGGGAGGAGCAAGTGACCCAGAGAAGCGATATAAGGACGACCGCTTTTAGCAGGGAGACATGGAGGAGTTCGGACCCCATAGTGGGTGGGAAGGCGGAGCTTGTAATGCTACAGGTAATGCGCTTGAGCACCTCGAATGGGACCCAGGAACCGGGGACCCAGCTTATAGCTGGAACCTTTGAAACGTATATAATAGGCCGAGCAAAACCACAACCTTGTCATCAGGGGAAAAGTTTGGTGGAGGCCTTCACTTTTTGTCGGCTTGAGGGCCTGTGTGTGCGGGGCGGAGGCCCAGGATAGCGGAATGGTGAGTCTGTCGTCCAGATAGCTGTCAGTCCTGACCCAGCTCATTTCCACAGCAGGGACCTCCGAGGGCACGAAAGGGGGAGGGTGGGCGGGTGATGTCCGCCCGTAGACAATAAAGAAAGGAGCACACCAGCAGCTCCGGGTCCCAATGAGTTTAAACTAAAAAACTCGGCCCAGGATACAAGCTGAAGCTGGACCAATCATCCTGGCTTCGGAGCAAAGTGGCGCGAGGTACAACCAGGGTCTGGTTTACTCTCTCTACCCTGCCCATTGGACTGGGGTGGTAGCCGAAGAAAAGTCCAGATTCATTTGGTAGTTGATACAGAGGACGCCAGAATCTGGGAGACAAATTGGAACGCCCCACGGTCCGACACTAATGTGCTGAGGGAGCCCATGCAAGCCGAAAAATATGGAGAAAAAATAGACCTGGCAAGGCGAGGGCAGATGGGTTAGACCCGCAAAGAGGAAATAAAAGTGGGACATCTTTAGAAAACCGGTCAGTAACTACCCGATCACGGTGTTGTCCCCAGCTGGAGGGAGGGGAGATCCGTGATAAAATCCATTGGCCACAAGGGTCCCCCAAGGGACAAGCTGGGTATAGGTAGAAGGCAGGAGCAGACCTGCCGTTTGAGAGCCAGGAGATTGTTCCGGGCACAGGAAGCGCAGGCCTCTACGAACTCACGGACATCCAGGGCTAGGCTCGGCCACCAGAAGAATCGGGAGATGAGGGGCAGGACGTCTGTACCCTGGGTGCCTCCGCCATAACGGGGAGCAATGACCCCATGACAATATCTTCTTCCGAAGGAGCTGGACGACGTATGTCTTAGCCGGGAGGAATGCGTTGTAGGTCTACCTTGGTGCGCAGATATGATCCGTTCTGGAGGGATAATGTGCCGTGGATGATTCGTCCCCAGTCACATCCGAAGCACGGGAGAGGGGTCGTCGGCCTTGACAGTTTTCGTTCCGCAGGCGGAAATATGATAAGAAAAATTAAACCGGGGTGGTGGGGGGGGGGAAGAAGAAGAGAGACCAATCGATGCCTGGCGTGGATTTAAGCGATGGGCAGTCTGGAGATACAGCAGATTTTTAATGGTCAAGTGTTATAGAATGCTGACAGGGTGGCGAGCCCCCTCCAGGGGTATCGTCCATATCTTCCAGTGCCAGCTTGATTGGCCAGCAAATCCCGGTCGCCAATAGAGTAGTTCCTCTCAGCAGAGGAAAAACTTTTAGAAAAGAACCCCACAGTGAGGGTTTTGCTTTGGGCCCTTCTGGGAGAGGTAATGGCCCCGGCCCCTACCGAGGAGGGTCAACCGCTGCGAGAAAAAATGGTTGTTTCAGTATCAGGCCGAGAAGCACTGGTTGCAGAGAGGCGAAGGCACATTTTAACTTAGAGAAGGCTTCCTCTGCCGCTGGGGGTGGCCATAGGCTTAGGATTTGGCGTTTCTTCTTGGGTTAGAGCCACAATGGGAGACACTAAGCGAGGAAAATGTGTAATAAATTGCCTTAATAGTAGGCGAAAACCCCAGGAATCCCCTTTGTAATGGCTCGGAGAACACACGGGGGCGCGGGCCACTGTAGGGAGGACGTGCAGAGCAACTGTTGCTGGGGGCTCCATTCAGTAGGCCCTTGTCAGAAATGATGTATCCGAGGAAATGGTAGGCTCTGCTGATGTGAATCTGGGCACTTCTCAAGTTTGGCAAAGAGGCGGTTGGCCCTTTAGACGTCTGAGGACCTGGCGCCGTTGAACTTGATGGGATTCCAAGGTCGGAGGGATAGAAAACAGAATAACGTCAAGATTACACAACCAACAGCATGTGTGACAGGGTAGGATCCCCAAGGAAGATGTCATGTGAACCGAATTCCTTGGAAAGACAAGACCGGTGGCATTGCATGAGCCCGAAGGCATGACCAGGTACTCGAAGTGCCCGCGCGGGGTGTTGAAAAGCGGTCTTCCATTCGTCGCCGCTCTCGAATCCGTATGAGATTATAAGCCCCTCTGCAGGTTCCCATTTAGTAAAGATCTTGGCTCCGTCGTAACGAATCAAAAAGTTCCGTGATCAAAGTCAGTGATAGTCGGTTTCTTTACCGTGATCTTGTTGAGGCCTCGAAAAGTCTATGGCAAGGACGCAGGGCTTCCGACCTTCTTAGCCACGAAGAAGAACCGCGGCCCCAGCTGAGAGGAGGACTTGCGGATAAACCCCCTCTGGAGATCTCATTGATATACGTGGGACATACCAAGGTCTCAGGTACCCGACAGGGGGTAAACCCTGCCACTTGGTAGGAGAACTCCCGGGTCAGGATGTCAATAGGACAGTCGTAAGGGCGATGGGGCTGCAAACGATCTCAGCTTGCTTCCTCGGAGAAGACGTCTGGCGAAGGCCTTGGTAATGTGCAGGAAGACCCGTCAGAAGGTTAGGACATCCTAAGAAGCGGTAAGTGACTCAACCCCGGCGAGGTGCCCCCAAAACAGCGAGACTGACAGACTCCGCACCCCAACTCAGTGACTTCCGCCCGACTGCCCAATCGAGCACGGGAGCGTTGGCGTTGCGCCACGGAGACCCATGAGAAGTTGGACGAGGAGGAACAGGGTAAGTACGTAGAATGCAAGTCTCTCCTTATGCAGCGAGCCCCCTACATGTATGGAGGACCAGGGTCTCAGACGGAACCGAATGAGGTCCTGTGGAGAATCTCTCCCCTGACCGAGAGAGATGAGTAGGGGCTTTCCTCCATGCGGACAAACAGTGGAGGTTATGCTTTGGGATACCAGAGTGTCATGGCGTGCCAAGAAAATTTTCCGGCAGACCCATAAGTCCAGGAAAGCAGTAAGCCTGAAACTGGGCACCAGGCCTAGTGGCCGGACGATTTCGTTATCGGGCAAGGTCAGGCGAGGAGAGGGCTTGGGCTCTCACACCTAGGGACGCCTCTCCCTACAATCCTAGTGCGCCCCCGTTTCCCGGACGCTGAGGGTGCAGTGGCAGGATCTGGCGGAAATGGTCTGCACTGCCACAGTACAGACAAAGATTTCTCCATCACGTCTCTGGTTAGCTCAGTGTGAGACAGGTGGGCCCGATCTCACCTCCATGCCTCGTTCTCGCGGCAGGTGGCGAGGGCGACTGAGGGCGGCCTTTGAAATATTGTTGGGGCGCAGACGAGGAAGACGTCGGGTCTAGCTTGCGTCTCGCGTTCCCTGCCAGGGAGTTCCTCCATTGCGTGTCACGGAGGAAACGGATGTCAATCCGGAAAAAGGGCCAGGGAGATAAGGTCCGCTCAAGGAGGACGGGAGATCCACCGGGCGAAAGAGATCCTTGATGCGGTCTGAGAGGCCCATCTTGAAGGTGGCAGTTCCCCAACGCCGCTATCATCCAGATAACTCGGGAGGCCAGAGTACGGAAAAAAAAACGTATGCATAAATCGCCTACGATTGAGTCCCCGTTGGCCGCAGATTTAGCATGGCCGGTGCTCCGGGCAGACTAGCCGGATGGTTCCTTGAAAACGCTCCTGAACTCGGTGGAGAATTAAGCCAGGTTAGTGTGAACCGATCGTCCCTGTCCCCCAGAGGGGGTGTAGCCCAAGCCAGAGGGCTTCCCGGAGCGAAGCTTAGGCACGAACGCGCACCTTAGATCGTTCGGTTAGGAAATTTGGTTGCCCATTAAACTCAATATGCAGGGAGCATTGAGGTGGATAAAGGCCCCTGGAGGCCTTGGAGTCCCCATCGAAGTTGGTCTGAATAGATAGACGGGAGCCGTGGACCAGCGGTTGGAGCCGGAGTCCGGGGGAGCAGCGGGAGCCACGGAGCGGGTTGTTGCTGCTGAACGGCCAGAGCTGCTGCATCATGGCGGAGAGATGGCTGCGTTGCTCTGGGCTTGCTGAGCGAGCGTGACAGCGAGCCACAAGGCGGTGAGGTCATCGTCCGACGGCAGAGGCACTTTGGCGGGATCCATGGCCCGGATCTTAGCTGTCACGAAACCCGGACGTAGAAGGTGGATCGCACTTTGGGCCCACCGCAAGCGATGGTGTAAGCCCACGCCAGGGAACGGTATCTAAGTAGGTCCCGTTTTTCACGCAGAGCCCGGCCGCAAAGCGGGTGAATGGACTTGCTGCGGCTGGAGTCAACCAGGGTGTATTTAACCCCCCTGACGTGACTTGCTTGCGGTGACAGCCGAGGTATAGGCGTGGTGCAGAATCGTCCAGTGCAGGCTCGTGAGAGTCGTGAACAGGTCAGAAGGTCAGGGCAAGGCGGCACAGGTGTTCGAGGCGTGACAAGGCGCTAGGTCAGGAGCAGGCGGCAAGAAGCGTGGTCGAGGAACGGAAGCTAATGGTACGGTTGACAACGTAAGTCAGGCAAGGCAGTAACGCTTTCACAATAGGCTGAAATGGCACTAAAGATCCCGGCATACGCCCCAGGTAGGGCAGGCGTTAAATAGGGGCAGTGACCGGCAATAGCCAATTTAACGGTACACTGGCCCTTTAAATCTCACAGTGGCCAGTGCGCGCGCGCGAGCCTTAGATGTCGGGGCGCGCGCGCGCCGGGAGGCCCTGAGGAACCGCAACAGGAGCGCGGCCGGGGTAATAAGGAAGGAGTCCGGGCCGGCCGGGTGAGCGCGCCCCCCGCCCGTCAAGCGGGCGGCGGTGCCGCTCGTGCGGCGACCACGGGTGTGCCCGGGACGGGGGTCGCGGGCCCACCCGTGACAGGCATCTGTAAAAAGTGACAGTGGTAGGTAGCTCTATCTCATTAATTCAGAAGTTATCTTTTTTATGAGATAGGATATCCCTATGTCAATACCTTAGTACCAGATGGATGAACTGGCAATAATTATAGGACTGTTGAAATTCAATAGATTGTTACCTAGAGTGCTTTGTGGTAAGATTTCTGTAAATATGTAATTTTAAACCTTACCAACTGCCCACTGTTATTTGACAGAAGGCAGTGTAGGTCTCATGTTGGCAGTGATGTTTGTTGGCATTGTTGTAGTATGGGGGATTTGTGGCTCTCTACGCCGCAACCATTCTAGGAACAAAGCTGTAACTAAAAACTCGATTCATAGAGCAGTCACAACCTATTGCAGAGATAGCTGTAAGCCTCATATCCCAGCCATGTACAGTAACCCTTTGGTTGCCACATTCTGAGACAGCAGCATAATTAATTGGGGTACAGAATGTGTTGCCCTAACAGCAGCCTGTGTTAGAGTGACATAAGGTATAATATAATAGTGTACAAAAGTATGCTATTACATTACACATGTACGATATAGTTATAAAAAGTTTATTCCTTAGTGGGATTGACTTAAAATAAAAAGGTAACAAAAAGTATAAAAGTCTGGAAAAAGTTAAATAAATAGAATAAAAATATTTGTGATAATGTATTGTGCATACATTATTTAAAAAGTACACAATAGCTATTCAGATGACGGTAATAACCTAAAGAATGACTTTTTTAATGCTGAGGCAAATATATGTACATAAATTACACAGTAACGAACCAAATTATGCTAAAAATAAATTTTTTTGCACATAAAACAAAGCCTCATATGGCTGCATTTCAAAAAAAAAATTGACTGCTGAAAAGAGGCAAAAATTTAAAGTTTTAGCCATAGACAATGATGGTATATCATTAGGCTTTGCCATCATTGCCTTGATATGGTGTCGGGTCCCAAAATGCTGGAGAAGGGCCCCCGGTATCGTCTCCGGGTGCGATTGGAGAGTTGGGGTCCGCGTGTGCTGCCGCACGGGAACTCCTTCTGCCATTAGCTGTTCTATGGGAATTCCGAGCAAGCCAAACATACCGTTCAGACTGAAATTGGAAAACCCCATTTGAACAAAGATGGTAGAGTGACTGTGCAAGGTGGCCAGCTCACCAGCGGCGCTGCGGAGTTGCGGGACATGTTCCCCACTCATGGAAAACAGCCCTCTCTTAGGATTAGGATAGTTTGTTCATATCATCACATATTAAATTGGTAAATCTGCCAGTTTTCAGGAGTCTAATCTCTCAAAAAATCTTTAATTAAAAAGAAAATGTAAAAATAATATAACCAGTTATAGCTAATGTCCATAGAAGGGAGTCACATGATTAGGTGACATGCTTGCCATGTTCAGAAATGATGCAAATGGACAGGGATAAAAAAAAGGTTGGTTGGGGGGTGTTCAAAGGACCAAGGTGATGGGCCTGCCAATTGCAGTGAACCAGTAAGATTTTGTCAGTGAGACATTGGGTTATAGTTTTTTTTCTGCTAGAACTCCATTTTTATTCTACGCGGACCAGCTGGTCAAAAAGCCCTAGTGACCAGGGAGTTTGTTTCTCTTTGACTTGATACGTGAAAAACATGATGCGCCTCTGGTTGCTTAATCCCTCTGTAATCATCTATTATCCTCCTCTGTGTCAATTACCTTAAAGAGCTTTGTATCATCGGCAAATATTGCAGTTATGCTCTGTTCATAAGTCATTATTAAATATATTAAAAAGAAGAGGACCCAATACTGACCCTTGTGGTACAATACTGGCAACTGGCAGCCCATTTCAAGGGTGTTTTTCCACTATAAACCACCATCTGTTTCCTATCAAAAAGCCAATTGTGAACCCATTTACAAATATTTTCTCCCAGTCTCATCATTCTCAATTTAAAATGTCAGTGATTGTTGCTCTGTGGACAGGATGAACAAAGCCAGATTTAGAGTCAACAAGGACGTATACTGCATCACAGTTTGTAATGAGAGAAAATAGTGGTTGAATGTATTTATAAATGACATTAAAATCACATTCTATAAATTATATAAATTAATAGCATTTTGCAGTGAGAAATGAGTATTTGATCCCTCTGGCAAACAAGTGTTACGAGTGGCGCTGCGGTCCACCCCGTGTGCGTGACCCTCTGGATTCCTGCCCAGGACGGAAGTGCCCGCTGGCCGCCGGGGTCACTCGTGGCCTCCCTACCCACATGACCCTGCACCTGTTTCCATCTTCTATCCCCGGTCCGGGCCGCGGCGTGCAATGTGGTGGCGCGCCTCCCTAGGCGCAGCCGGGGCGCTTTCATGTAGATTTAAAGGGCCAGTGCATCGGTGATTGGATAATTGGCGGAAGCTGACCCTATATTTTGGGCTCTGCCCTGTCGCTCCTCACTGGATCTTTGTTGCCTCCGTGCCCTAGAGAAAGCGTTATCTTTGTTCTTGTCTCTGCCGGTGTTCCTGACCATGCGCTATGTTTCTCGTACTCTGAACCTTTCCGTATCCCTGACCCTCTTGCTACGTCTATTGACCTCACGCAAACCTCTGCCGACCTGCCCTGACCCCGTCTACGTATACCGCCTCACAATTCTGTAACCACGCTACACCTCGGCGTGCCACCGCAAGCAAGTCACGTCAGGGTTAGCGACCTGGTAACTCCCTAATCTTCCCACCATCCCGCTTTGCGGCGGGCTCTGGTGAATATCGGGACCTACTTAGGACTCGCTCCCAGGTGTGGGCTTCCACCATCGCTTGCGGCGTCCAGGCGATCCACCATCCCGGCCGTTAACGGGAAAGATCCAGCCATGGATGACCGCCAAGGTGGCCCCCTGCCTAGTACTGTGAACCTTACAACCATTGATCCCGCCCAGGCAAATTGCAACAGATCGCTCAAACAGGCCAGCAATTGGGCCAGCTTTCATCTGCCATGAAGGCGGCAACTCCTGGTGGTCCCCAGCAGCAAAAGTCCGCCACTTCCGCCGGTGATACCTTCTACAAACCAGCTTGTGTTCCGTTGGCAACCGTGGGGGCACTAAGCTGCGGTTCACCTCTAACCCACCAAATTCGAGGAAACCCGAAGCTCTGCCGGGGTTTCATTACCCAGTGTTCGATGCAACGTGGAACTGATGGCCGATCAGTTTCTCACTGAAAGGTCTAAGGGTCGCGTTCGTGGTGAGCCTGCTATCCGGAAATGCTCTGGCTTGGGCGACTCCCCGTCTGGGATCGGAATGAACCCGGTGACTGCTGACCTGCAGGCCTTCCTCCAGGAGTTCCGGGAAGCGTCTTTGTAAAGCCAGCGCGTGCATCATCGAAGCAAGACGGCACTTCTTAATCTACGCCTGGGCGACTTCCTTCCGTTGGCGATTAATGCAGTACAGTTCCGAACCCTGGCATTGGAACTTTCCTGGAATGATCCCTGCTCTCTGCAACACCTTCAAGAAGGGCCTGTCCAGTAGGGTTAAGACGCTCTCGCAGCAAGAGACCCCCCATCTTCCCAGGGCGAATTAATCCACCCTGGCCACACGCATAGACTTTGTGCTTCGCGGAAAGACAGGGGGAAAGCTCCGTCAAGAAGAAAATTTCCTGCGTGCCCACGCCGACTACCTCGTCTGGCTCCTGTGTTCCAAAGGTCGCTGCAGCCACTACCACCGACCTATAGTGAGGAACTCATGCAGGTGGAGCGGGCCTACTTGTCAGAGCAGAAGCTGTCCCGTCGTCGCGTGGAGAACTTACGTCTCTACTGTGCCAGTCCGGACCATTTTCGCGGAAGTTGCCCGATGCGTCCTCAGCCTGTGGGAAACGCCCGCACCTAGGTTTCATGGGAGAGGTGTTCCTAGGTGCTACTTCTTCCTCTTCATGTTTGATGATTCCGGTGGAGGTCACTTCTGGCGCTGGTCTATCGTTCCGGGTGCAAGCCTTCCTGGACTCGGGGTCTGCCGGGAATTTTATCCCCGCCTCTTTGGTTTCCCGTTATCGCCTGCCTGTACTTCGTCTGGAAAAGTCTTTGGTTATTTCCTCAGTCAGTGGAGAGCTCCTTGGTGATCCCATTCATTTCATCACCCGGCTGGTGTCCCTCTGTATTGGGGTCCTGCACAAGGAGAAGATCTCTTTCCACGTATTGCCTCGGTCTTCCTCAGCAATACTATTTGGTCTTTCCTGACTGCAACGTCAGGTCCCTACGCTCGACTGGAAGACAGGAGAGGTCCTGCGTTGGGGACCAGAGTGCCAGGATCTCTGTTTGGTGGCACCACGCCCGGTGACTTCTGCTTCTCCGCGGTTGCCCGTCAAGCCTCTGCCAGGCCTACCAGCAGAGTACCAGGATTTCGCAGACGTCTTTTCGGAGAAACAGGCTATCCGTTGTCCATGCCCGAGACTCAGGCCATGTTGGCATATATACAGGAGAATTTGCAGAAGGGCTTCATTCGCAAGTCTCCTCTCCGGCTGGAGCAGGGTTTCTTTTTTGTGCAGAAGAAGGGCGGCTCCCTTCCCCCCCTGCATTGATTATAGAGGACTAAACAAGATCACGGTGAAGAATCACTACCCACTTCCGTTGATCTGAGTTCTTCGATCAACTCCAGGGGGCCAAAGTATTCTCCAAATTGGATTTGTGAGGGGCCTATAATCTCATCAGAATACAAGAGGGAGACGAATGGAAAACGGCTTTCAATACTCGAAATGGGCATTTTGAATATCTTGTGATTTCCCTTTGGACTTTGCAATGCCCCGGCCATTTTTCAAGAATTCGTCAATGACCCTTCAGGGATCCCATGGTATACCTGTGTCATATATATCTGGATGACATCCTGATCTTTTTCCCCAGACCTCCAGACCCATCGGCACAGGTGCGCAGGTTCTGAGACGTCTGCGCAACAACCGTCTGTACGCCAAACTGGAGAAATGTTTATTCCATCAGACCAGCTTGCCATTCCTCGGGTATATAGTCTCTGCTAAGGGTCTGCAAAAGGATCCAGCTAAATTCTCTGTGGTTCTTCAATGGCCCCGTCCTGTCGGCCTTCGGGCGATACAGCTCTTCCTGGGGTTCGCCAATTATTATCGTCAATTCTTTCCTCACTTCTCCACCCTGGTGCCTCCCATTGTGGCCCTCACCAGGAAGAACGCGAACCCGAGACACTGGCCTCCAGAGGCTGAAAAAAGGCGTTCACCGACCTGAAGACTGCCTTCTCCTTGGCGCCTGTCTTGGTGCGCCAGATCCCGAGAAGCCTTTCTCCTTGGAGGTGGATGCCTATTCTGTGGGGGCAGGGGCGGTCCTCACACAGAAAAGTCCTAAAGGCAAGACTCTCACGTGCGGGTTTTTCTCCAGGACATTTTCGCCGGCGGAGCAGAATTATGTGCCATTGGTGATCGGAAGCTCTTGGCCATCAAGTGGCTTTGGAGGGAATGGCGACATCTGCTGGGGGGCTTGTCAAACCCCAAATTGACATCTTTACGGATCACAAGAATCTCTTGTATCTTCAGACGGCCCAGCGTCTAAACCCTCGCCAAGCCAGGTGGTCCCTCTTTTTTCTCACGCTTTGACTTTCGCATTCACTTTCAGCCTGCGAAGAAAAATGTCAAGGCTGACACCCTCTCCTGTGCCTCTGATGTTGTTGGTGAAGAACCTGTGTCACAGCACATTATTTCTCCTGAACGGACCTACCTATGTCTTCGGGAGAGTCAGTCATCTGTGTGGTCACGGATCGATTCTCGAAGATGTCCCACTTCGTGCCTCTTCCTGGCATGCCATCTGCTCCACAATTGGCCGGTCACTTCTTCCGGCACATTTTCCGTCTACATAGGTTACCTTCGTACATCGTATCCGATCGGGGAATGCAATTCGTATCCCGATTTTGGCGTGCGCTGTGTTCCCGTTTGCAAGTCAAGCAAGACTTTTCCTTGGCCTACCACCCTCAGACCAATGGACAGGTGGCAAGAGTTAATAGGATTCTGGGAGAATATTTATGTCATTTTGTGTCCGGACATCAGGACAAATGGGCCGAGCTGCTCCCCTGGGCCGAGTTCTCCTACAACCATCGTGACTCGGATGTATCCGGCGTCTCTCCATTTTCTGTGGTCTATGGCCGCCACCCACGTCCCCCTTCCTCTGCCCACGGATTCTGAGGCGCCCGCTGTGGATGATCAAGTTCGGGATATTAAGGCCATCTGGCAAGAGACTCGACGTTCCCTACTTCGGGCCTCCGCTCGTATGTAGTCTCAGGCGGACAGGAGGAGAAGACCGGCCCCGACATTCCTCCCAGGAGACAGGGTTTGGCTTTCCTCGAAGTACGTATGCCTGAAGGTTCCCAGTTACAAGTTGGGCCCTCGCTTCCTGGGACCCTTCAAGGTGCTCCAGCAGCTCAACCCTAGACATACAAGCTCTGCTTACCCCCATCGCTCCGGAGTCAAAACTCTTTCCATGTCTTGCTCCTTAAGCCTCTGGTCCTGAACCGGTTCTCTCAGAAGAATGTGTCGCCTACCCCGGTAGCGGATTCCGCTGACATCTTTGAAGTGAAGGACATCCTGGCCATGAATTCTATCAGGGGTAAACGTTATTTTCTGGTCGACTGGAAAGGCTTCGGACCCGAAGAGAAAACCCTGGCTAAAAGGAGGGAGGCCCTAAGGGGGCGGTTACTGTTAGATGCACCGCGAGCGAAACCCGTTTTCGCCCCTCTGGATCCTGCCAGGGACGGGTAGCGCCGCTGGCCGCGGGATCGGCCGTGGGTGCACTCGCGGCTTCTACTCACCTGAACACGCTCCTGTTCCGTCTGTTTCCCCTTTCGACCGCGGCGTACATGCTCGCTCCCTAGGGCGCGCGCGTTCATGTAGATTTAAAGGGCCAGCGCGCCGGTGATTGGATAATCGCCGTACGCTGACTCTATATTATTGGGGCCCTCCACCCTGTCGCTCTTCGCTGGATCTTTTGCCTCCGTGCCCTAGAGAAAGTGTTATCTTTTTTCTTGTCTCTGCCGTGTTCCTGACCTTTGCCTACGTTTCTCGATTCTGAATCTTGGCGCCTGCCCAGACCCCTTGCTACGTTTATTGACCACGAACCTCTGTCGCCTGCCCTGACCTTGCCGCCTGTCCTCGACTACGCCTACTCCTCACGATTCTGTACCACGCTACACCTCGGCTGCCACCACAAGCAAGTCACGTCAGGGGTAGCAACCTGGTAGACTCCCGAAGCAGCAAGTCCATCCCGTTTTGCGGCGGGCTCTGGTGAACACCGGGCCCTACTTAGATTCAGCTGCCTGGCGTGGCTTACACTATCGCTTGCGGCGGTCCAGCGGATCCACCATCCCGGCCATTACAACAAGACTTAATACTTAATACCTTTGTTGGCAATCACAGCAGTCAGGTGTTCTTTGTAGTTGATAATGAGGTTTGTGCACGTGTCAGGAGGAATTTTGCTCCACTCCTCTTTGCAGATCATCTCTAAATCATTAAGATGTTGAGGCTGTCGCTTGGTAAACTCCCTCCATAAGTTTTCTATGGGATTAAGGTCTGGAGACTGGCTAGGGCACTCCATGACCTTAATGTGCTTCTTTTTGAGCCACTCCTTTGTTGCCTTGGCTGTATGTTTTGGGTCATTGTCTTGCTGGAAGACCCAGGCACAACCCATTTTTAATGTCCTGGTGAAGGAAGGAGGTTGTCACTCAGGATTTTATTATACATGGCTTCATCCATTCTCCCATTGATGCAGTGAAGTAGTCCTGTGCCCTTAGCAGAGAAACACCCCCAAAACATAATGTTTCCACCTCCATACTTGACAGTGGGGGCAGTGTTCTTTGGGTCATAGGCAGCATTTCTCTTCCTCCAAACACGGTGCGTTGAGTTAATGCCAAAGAGCTACATTTTTGTCACATCTGACCACAGCACCTTCTCCCAATCAGTCACAGAATCATCAAGGTGTTCATTGGCATACTTCACACAGGCCTACACATATGCCTTCTTGAGCAGAGGGACCTTGCGGGCACTACAGGATTTTAAACCATTACCGCTTAATGTGTTACCAATGGTTTTCTTGGTGACTGTGGTCCCAGCTGCCTTGAGCTCATTAACAAGTTGCCCGGTGTAGTTTTAGGCTGATCTCTCAACTTCCTCATGATCAAGGATATCTCACGAGGTGAAAATTTGCTTGGTGCCTCAGATCGATGCCGATTGACAGTCAAGTTGTATTTCTTCCATTTTCTTACTATTGCACCAACAGTTGTCTTCTTCTCACCCAACGTCTTACTTATGGTTTTGTAGCCGATTCCAGCTTTGGGCAAGTCTATGATCTTGTTCCTGACATCCTTAGAAAGCTCTTTGGTCTTGTTCATGTTGTAGAGGTTGGAGTGTGACTAATTAATTGAGTCTGTGGACAGGAGTCTTTTATAAAGGTGACTATTTAAGACTGCTCAAAAAAAAAAAAAAATGGGCCAGCACTGAAGTCCAAGTTCATTTACGCCAATCGAAGAAATGCAACAGACCATTCATAGGCAAGATAGCCCAACTCTTTCTTCCAAAAGATAGCAAAAGGACATCAGCATCAAAACATTTTTTTATTAGAATCCAAAGTACAAAAAATGTGCAACGTTTAGGCTAAAAAAATAGAGATAGAGCCTTTCTCAAGCATGATGCATTTTTTGAGCCGAAACATCGCACATTTTTGTACTTTGGATTCTAATAAAAGAAGTTTTTATGCTCACGTCCTTTTGCTATCTTTTGTATTTAAAACAGCTGTCTTTAATGGTTGGTAGAGGATCAAATACTTATTTCTCTCAGCAAAATGCAAATAATTTTATATAATTTATACAATGGGATTTTCTGGCTTTTATTTTGGATATTTTATCTCTCAATGTTAAATTTAACCTACCCTTAAAATTATAGACTGGTCATGTCTTTGTTAGTGGGTAAACTTACAAAATCAGCAAGGGATCAAATAATTATTTACTTCCCTATATGTAGTGTAGTGCAATCTATGGAAGATGTTCATAAACTGCAAGCAGACCTGGATACACTGAGTGTTTGGGCATCCAATTGACAAATGAGGTTCAATGTGGATAAATGTAAGGTTCTGCATCTTGGTACTAATACACTGCAGGCATCATACGTCCTAGGAGGGAAAAAACTGGGAGGATTGCTCATTGAGAAGGATCTTGGCGTACTTGTAAATCATAGATTAGCGAACAGCATGCAATGTCAATCAGCAGCCTCTAAGGCCATTAGGATATTGGCTTGTATTAATAGAGGCATGGAGTCGCAGGACAGGGATTTAATATGACCACTGTATAAACCATTGGTGCGACCTCACTTGGAACATGCTGTTCAGTTTTGGGCACCAGTTTATAGAAAGGATGTAATGGAAATAGAGAGAGTTCAAAGATGAGCAACCAAACTCATAAGGGGAATGGAGCTTCTTCTTTATGAGGAGAGGTTAAAAGAATTAAACTTATTTAGTCTTGAGAAAAGACGGCTCCGGCGAGACATGATTAATTTATGTAAGTATATTAATGGCCCTTACAAAAAGTATGGGGAAAAGCTATTTAATGTAAAGCCCCCTCAGAAAAGGGGACATTCCCTTTGGCTGGAGAAAAAAGGATTAATTCTCCAGAGGAGAAAAGCTTTCTTCACTATGAGAACTGTGAATCTGTGGAATAGCCTGTCTGAGGGATTGGTCACAGCAGGAACAGGAGAGGGTTTCAAAAAAGGCTTAGATAACCACCTGAAACTAAAGAATGTTAATATGTATGTAGCAGGCTCGGACTGGGCTGCTGGGGGATCGGTGAATTCCCCGGTGGGCCCCGAGCTGCTGTGTGCCCCGGAGGCAGTGCCGCCGCTCCCCGGGACCCGTCCGCCGCATCCGGTCCCTGAACGCCCGGGCCCTGCGTCCCAAGCACTCAGAGACAGGACCCAGGAACCTACTGGTGATGTAGGCGCATGGTGACGTCACATCATCGCGCCGCCTATGCGGGGCGGCAGTAGCCGGCGGGAAGCGGCTAGGAGCGGGAACGAGGTAAGTGGCTGTCTGCTTTTTTTTTTTTTTGTGTTTTTATTTTTAACTACCTAAGGGGGCCCTGACTACCAAAGGGGGCCCTGACTATCTAAAGGGGTCCCTGACTACCTAATGGGGCCCTGGCTACCTAAGGGGGGCCCTGAGTACCTACAGGGGGGCCCTGGCTAACTAAGGAGGGCCCTGACTGCCTAAAGGGGGGCCCTGAATAGCTAAAGAGGGGACCTGACTATCTAAAGGGGGCCCTGGCTACCTAATGAGGCCCTGGCTACCTAATGGGGCCCTGGCTACCTAAAGGGGGCCCTGACTACCTAAAGGGGGCCATGACTACATAAAGGGGGCACTGACTAACTAAAGAGGGCCCTGACTGTCTACAGGGGGCCGTGACTGTCTACAGGGGGACCTGACTACCTACAGGGGGCTCTGACTAACTAAAGGGGGCCCTTACTGTCTAATGGGGGCCCTGACTACCTAAATACTAAAGGGGATCCTGACTACCTGTACACTAGCTAAAGGGGGCCCTGACTTCCTGCACACTAGCTAAAGGGGGCCCTGACTTCCTGAACACTAGCTAAAGGGGGGACCCTGACTTCCTGCACACTAGCTAAAGGGGGCCCTGACTTCCTGCACACTAGCTAAAGGAGACCCCTAACTGCCTGTATACTACCTAAAGGAGACCCCTAACTGCCTGTATACTACCTAAAGGAGGCCTTAACTGCCTGTATACTACCTAAAGGAGGCCCTAACTGCCAGTATACTACTGCAAGGGAAGCCCTAACTGCCTGTATACTATCTAAAGGGGGGTTCCTAACTGCCTGTATACTACCTAAAGGGGGGTCCCTAACTGCTTGCAGCCTATATAAAGGGGACCCTAACTACCTACAGCTTACCTAGCTGGGGGAAACCACCTACCTACAGCCTAACTGGGACTCACCAACACCTACCTACAGCCTACCTAACTGGGGTCCACCAACCTAACTGTAGCCTATGAACTTGCCTAACTGGGGCCTGTTTATCTAACTGGGGGCTACTTACCTACTCATCCGTGGCTAGGTACCCACCAACCTACCTGGGGCCGGCCTACCAACTTATCCAGTGGGGGTCTACCTATCTAAATAGGTCCTAGTCACCTGAGGCCTTTCTCATTAGCCTACGTACCTGGTAATATAATTGAGAGGGAAGCAGCCCATAGTGGTTGCATTAGCTCCAGGGGTTAGCCCTCTCCCCACCCTCCAATCCCTTAGGATACTAGGCCTCTAAGTTATGGCTTGTACCTATTCTTCCACCCCTGGGAAGTTTGTACAGAGGTGGGAATAGGTAAAGAGATGCTGGAAAATTCTGGATTCTAAGATATTTGTGTGTAAATTCTGCAGGAATGAGTTGTGGCCGGGACAAGTCATCATGGCGGTGTGGAACGGATTCAGAAGAAAAGGGAATAAGAACCACTCATAAGAGAAGAGAACGACTCATCAGATATGACATCTCCGGTGAGTCCCTGATTTCAGGGGTTATTTTACTTCTATATTAGATCAGTGCTGTATTCACTGTAATGTGATGTGACCTGAGCTAGTGTCTGACCTCTCTGTGGTCTCTATATGGTGGTGTTGTAGGTTATACCTGAGCTGGTTTCTAACCTCTATGTGGTCTCTATATGGCAGTGTTGTAGATTATACCTGAGCTGGTTTCTAACCTCTATGTGGTCTCTATATGGCAGTGTTGTAGGTTATACCTGAGCTGGTGTCTGACCTCTATGTGGTCTCTATATGGCGGTGTTGTAGGTTATACCTGAGCTGGTGTCTGACCTCTATGTGGTCTCTATATGGCAGTGTTGTAGGTTATACCTGAGCTGGTGTCTGACCTCTATGTGGTGTCTATATGGTGGTGTTGTAGTTTATACCTGAGCTGGTGTCTGACCTCTATGTGGTCTCTATGTTGTGGTTTTGTAGGTTATACCTGAGCTTGTGTTTGACCACTATGTGGTCTCTTTAGGGCAGTGTTGTAGGTTATACCCGAGCTGGTGTCTGACAATTCTTTGGTCTCCATATGGTGGTGTTGTAGGTTATACCTGAGCTGGTGTCTGATCTCTATGTGGTCTCTATATGGTAGTGTTGTAGGTTATACCTGAGCTGGTGTCTGACCTCTATGTGGTCTCTATATGGTGGTGTTGTAGGTTATACCTGAGCTGGTGTCTGACCTCTATGTGGTCTCTATATAGTGGTGTAGGTTATATCGGTGCGGGTATAATGCCATCGTACATGTGTCCCTGATTGTAAGAGTAAGGGAACACCTGACCCTGTGATGGGAGTTACACTTTTACTTTCTTGCTGGTGTTTATTTTAGAAGGTGGTGAGGTGCGTGACCAAGGGAAACATGGAGGGGATATTGTAAGTGGGCTGGTGGGGGGGGATATGGATGGAGCTACTTAGCCATGTGTCTATGATATGTTAGACTGACAAATGTGTGACTAACTTGCTAATGTACTACACAATACAGTTCTGTTTTGCACACTGTATTATATGGTAAAATGGGCGCATTTATGTCTGAGAGGCCGGTAATATTTTCATGTACAGTAGGGTGGGCCCCCCAAGATCAACTTCCCTGTGGGCCCCAGGCCCCCTAGTCCGATACAGGTATGTAGCCATATAAAATATCTGGATCCAGTCTGATGGCAACTTTGGGATCAGAAGATAAATCTTCCTTTGAGCAAAGTGGTTGTTGCTTTAAGGGTTTCAAAGCCTTCATCGGTAGGGGAAACTAAGCTTAAAAAAAACTCCTTATCTCCCTCCCTTCATCCCCATTTTCCCCACCCTTGGTTGAACTTGATGGACATATGTCTTTTTTCAACTGTACTAACTATGTAACTATGTAACACACAGATATTGAGTCACTGGGTAGGGCATGGTGAAGGCCGTTAAGGTGTGTTGGGATTCTGTGGCACAATGTATTGTGTGTTCTTCTTGTGGCAACTGTTAGTGCACTGTGTGTCTCAGGGAATTAAAAATTCTATAGTCAAAGCTCTTGGAAGAATGCATGTCATGATGAATGTGACATTATCACATTGTTTTTTTTTAAAAATTTATTTTTTTTTTTTTAAATAAAACAGATCATAAAAATTTTTTAAAAAATTTAATTTAAAAAATTTGTTTTCCCTTTGACGGGTCACCAGTAATCGAACCACAAAACCACCCCCTAAAAACCAAAAAAACCCACATCATTTTTAGGGCACCCTACCCACACCTCATAAAAAAAATCCTCATTTATACTAAAGATTAACATGTAGTGAAACAAGGGCTACAAGTTTCCTACTTTGTCTTTAAAAAAACAACATTTTTGGTAATATAAAAAAAAAAAAAAATAAAACGTTTTGATCTGCCAAAGCATTTTAAGCCTCGGTCCCCCCCAACAAATACCCCCCAAAGGGATTTGGCCCTAAACTTGCCAAACTTATTACAAGGACACAGCAACCAATAAAACACAGAAATACTAAAGCCTATTGGGGCAAATTTCTGTTTTTTTCTAGCTACTTTCCCGGGTAAAAAGTATGTTTTTTTGGGTTTTTAAAAACTGCAATTTTTTTTGCGCATAAAAAAGGGTATAGAATGCGCTTGTTTTTATGTCCCCCCGGTCTAGGGGGGGCCCATAAATAAAGGCAAAACCCTATGATAAACTTTTAATTCTGTCCCCAGGAAAAACCCCCTTTGGAAGTGGGTTTTAACCTTTCCCAAAACCCAAAAACAACTACAGGTAAAACACCTAGAAAAAAGATAAAAAAAAACAAAATTTTAATCAGAATGAATAAAGATTTGGGAAAGAAAACGAAAAACCCCCCTAAATATATCCTTTTCAAGGACCTGTCTACCTAAAAAGGGGGGGAAAATTTCGCCCCAAAAAAGGGCGCCCCCACAGGGAACCTAAAACCAACCCCTGCCCCCTAGCTACACCCTAAAGAAAAAAAAAACAGAAAAAAAAAAAAAAAAAAAAACAAAATATACTAAAAAATGGGAGCACAAACAAAAAAAAGTAAAGTGAAAAATAACAATACAACAGACAATTTACGTTTGATTTTTCAAAAATACTATGAATTGATGTTTCGTCATAGAAAAAATAAAAAATAACGCATAAAAATTCCAATTTTCCCAACACGTTTCCCCCCCTAAAAAACTGGGGTTTCCCTCGGGGAAAAAATTTTGCATTGATAACAACAAAAAGGGAACTTTCCTAAGAAAAAAAAACCCAAAGATGTTTTGCAAAAAAATAAAACCCCCCACTTTTCCCTTTAAAATTTGGGGAAAAACAGGGCGGTAAGATAGAGGACGGGGTCCGGGAAAATAAGCCCCATGTACAGACCCCCCGCAACCCTCAAAACTAAAGGACAGGTCCAAGTTTTTAAACCCAAAAAGCAAAAACCGGGTTTGGGAAACCTGCCCCCAGAAAACAGAAAAGGGGGATCTGTACATAAACCTTACCGGGACCCCGTCCTCAAACTTCCCCAGCCCGTTTCCCCCCATTAAGGGACGTAAATTTTATATTTATTGCATACATCTTGTTAAATTTTTTCTTAGATTTTTTCCGAAATTGTTGTTATAAAACTGAAATTTTTTCCCTGATGACCCCATATCTGGGGGGGAAAAACGTTTTGGAATTTTGGAATATTTATGCGTTATTATTTTCTTTTTTATAAACCATCATCAATTCATAGTATTTTTGAACAAAAAGGGTTATTTTGGGCCCTTTGTTTTTGGTTTTTTTAACACATCACTTTTTTTGTTTGGCACTCCATTTGTAGTAAAAGGGGTTTTTTTTTTTTTTTTTTTTTCTTTTTTTTCATTTGGATGTAGCAAAGGAAACGGGGTTGTTTTAGGTTCCAGTGTGGGGGGGGCCCTTATTGGGCGATTTCCCCATTTTTGAGGTAGACGGGTCCTTTGAAAGGATAATTTGGGGGTTTTTTTCTTTTTCTTTCCCAACCTTATTCATTCGTTTAAAAAATTAGGTTTATGTATTTTTTTTCTAGGTTTTTATACCTGAGTTTTTTTGGGTTTAAATTTGTATTGGTAAACCCCAAACTTAAATTACCTTTAAAAACAAGGGTTCTCTACCCCTAACATCGTGCTTAAGTAGAGTACAGGGTGGGTTTTGTTTTTAACCTGTTCCGGGAAAATGCAAACTGAAGCAAAAATCTATAGCTTTGTACTTTTTCTAGTCCCGCCCCCCCAAACCCCAACGCCCCCGAAAAAAAAATCCTAAAAAAGGGTGCCTTGGCTTTTTCTAAATGCGGCTGTTTTTGGTTTGACGGGCTTTTTTTAAACAAATCGCAAAGGGGGCTGCCCCTACAGAAAGGGCTAAAGAAACCAGATTTTTGGGCACAGCCCCCCCCCCCGGCAACATGCGCCTCCGGGGTTTATAAAAGAAAGAAACCTTTAAAAAAAAATAAAAAATAGGGGAATTCATAGGGGAATAATGAGAACATAATTGTTACTATTTGAAAGACACCTGTTTGTTTTTACATTTGATAATCCTCAAGACCATTCAAATAATTTTTATTTATATGGTAAAAAAAGAACAGGGTTTTTTTCGTCATTTGAAACACCCCTCATTGTTTTCTGACTTTAAACCCAAAAGAAAAGCATTCTGTAATCAGTAAATGTAGTAGTAAAAATATCTTGATAAAGATAAAAGTGGGGGATTCTTTACTTCCTTACAAGCTGCACATCTTATCATCAAAAGTGCCATGGAGTCTGCACTTTAGCAGAAAAATATTGTGCCCCAAGTTTACATTTTTTTTGCACCCCTTTCTCGGGTTTTAGTTTTTTGGCCAAACATCAAAGGGAAAAAACCAAAATTTGGGTGCTTAGCTTTTTTTAAACCCCTTTTACCCCCGGGAGCCATTTTTGGGCCCTCACTGACGGGCCCTATTTTTTGAAATCTGTCAGGGCCCCCTTTATGGAGAATAACTTTTTGACATTTTAAACCCTACCCCTGGGATTCAGAAAAATTTTTTTTTCCCCTTTCCCGTGCCCACTTTGGGTCTATAAGATAGTAAAAAATTTTTGGGCCAAAAAAATGTTTTTAAAATTGTGAAAAATATAAAATTAAATGGTGAAAAAAAAAAAAATTTTTTACCAAATTAAAATTTTCAAAAATTTTCCTGAAATTAAAACCAGATTTTAAACCCCCTAAAAAATAGTTTATAACAAAGCATCTCCCAAATTTTCCCTTGCTGTAGATTTGGCATCATTTTTTTAAATGCCCTTTTTTTTTTTTTTTAACGCCCTTAGGGGTTTTTTAAATTTAGTAGAAATTTTCAAATTTTCAAAAAAAATTTTGCAATATAAATTTTTGGGGCCCATCCAGTTCTAACTTTATTTTGATTAAACCTTTAAAATTTTTAATCCCCCCAAAATTTTTACCTCATCTAAGAAACTAAAACCCCCAAAAATTATTAAAAAACCAGCATTTAGAAAGTTTATTAACTTTATTAAAGAAAAATTTAAAGGGGAAATTTTTAAAAAAATTTCATTTTTTTTTGCAGATTTTCAATATTTAGGGCATTATTAAACAAGAAAAAGGGAAAATTTTTGATCAGGGAAATGCAAATTAATTTGTTTTCCCCCGAGGGGGGGGCCTTTTTCCCAGAGATACCCCAAAATGGGGCCCCAAAGGGGCTTTAAATTTGGTTTAAAACCACAACCCCAGAATGGGAGGAGCCCCTATTTGGACCTGGGGCCTCTTTTTCATTAAAATTTTTTTTTTGGGGGCCATTTCAGGTTTGGGGACACCCAAAGGGCCCAAAACGTAATAAAAAACCCCAAAAAACCCCAAAATTTTGGGAAACTACACCCCTTATGGAATAAAACCCAAGGGGTGTGTGAGTATATCAACCCCACAGGCTTTCAAAAAAATTTTTTTGGGGCGTTTGGCTCTGAAAATAAAAAAAAAATATTTTTTTTTTCCAATAATCTAAATTTTACTAAAATTTTTTTTTTTTAAAAAGGAATCTTGGAAAAAAAACCCCAAAAAATTGGGGGTTTTCGCAAAATTTTTTCCAAGTTCGGCAATACCCTCCCTGTTTGGGGTAAACTGCTGGGTTTTGGGGGCATTTGGGAGGGGGGGAAAAATGGAGGGAGTGCAAATTTTGGGTTTTTTCCGGGACGATATTGGTGGGGCCATGTCGCAACTCCAAAACCCCCCAAGTACTAAAACATGAAACCTTTTCCCGAAGTTTTTTTTTCCCTTTTGGGTTAAAAAGCCCCCCAGGGGGGCTCATCTAAGGGGAAATTTTGCCCTTTTTTTGGGGGCACAAGGGGTTTTCCCAAATTTTTTTTACCTGGGCCAAAAAAAAAGGGGGGGGAAACGCAAATTCCGCCTTTTTTTTTTTGGGGTTCATTTTTTCAGTAATTCCCCCATACGGGGTAAAAAGACGGGAAAAATTTACTAAGGGGGTCGGTACAATTACATTATAAAATTTTATATAGTTTTTTTTGTTTTTTACTTTTTCACAATAGAACGAGTTTTTTTAAAAAGTTCGTTTTTTTTTGTCGTATTCTACAAACCATAGCTTTCCCTTAAATTTTTTTCATAGGGCTGCTTGTTTTGGGGTTTTTTTTTTACCCAGATTTTTGATGTTTTTATTTATACCCCCTTTCGGGGGGCATATGAGGGGCTTTTTAACACTTTTTTTTTTAAAGGGTTTTTTTGGGAAACATTTTGTACAAAAAACACAATCCTGGTAATGTTTTTTTATTTTTTTTTTTTTACGGGGGTCACTGTGCGGTATAAATGGGGAAACTAGTTTTACCCCAAACAGGTTGATACATTACAGCGATACCACATTTTTATTTGTTTAATGTTTTACGCTTTTTTTAAAAAAATTAAAAAAACATTCAAATTTGGGAAAAAGGGAAAAAACGTTTTTGATCCCCCCGCAGTCCCGGGGGAGCCAAAACTTTTTTTATTTTTCCTTTTTTTATGGGGCGTATAGGGACTTTTTTTTTCGGGATTTAGTTGATTTTTTTAAATTTGGGAAATTTTTGGGGGGGGCAAGACTTTATGACGCTTTTTAAAAACTGGGTTTTTTTGGGAAAGGGAGGGTGAAGAAAATACTGCAATTTCCCACAGTGTTTTTTTTTTTTTATTTTTTAAAAACGTTCACCGTCAGTAAACCAGACAAGTTAGTTTTACCTGTGGGTTGAGACGTTTCGGTTGGGTACCCAATTTTTTAAGTTTTTTTTATTTGGGAAAACCCCAATTTTTTTGAAAAAAAAGGTTTTTTTTTTGTGAAAACAATATTTAAAGCCTCGCTATCTTTTTAAAAAGCCAGAACTTTTTAAAATTTTCTTTTTCAGAGCTTGTAAGGGCTTTTTTTTTTGGGGGTGAACGAATTTTTTAAATTGGGATCACTTTTTAAGTTGAAATGAGTTTTTGATTAATTTTTACTCCAATTTTTTTTTGGCTTCGGGATGAACCAAAAAACCCCTATTCTGTGACTGTTTATTTTTTGGGGTTTTTTTTTTTCGGCGGTTTACCGTACGGGTTAATTAACATTACAGATTTATTTGGGGGGTCGCTAAACCCCGCGGCATACCAAATAGGGGACTTTATTTATTTTTGATCTTTTTTAGGGCGATTGCCGTTTGTAAAGGGAAAAGGGGGGGAGTACTTTTTTTTCCCTTTTATTTTTTTGGGGTTTGTGTTTTTCTTTTTTTTCACTTTTTTTAAACTTTTTCCTACTTTTTTAAAAAAATTTCCCCCCGGGGGGGAAATTGGGATGAACATCGCAAATCATTCCCGCCAAAAGGGGGATCACAACAGTTTATAGCTGTAACCTGGGCCCATGGCAACTGTCTGTCACGCTTTCCCACAAAAGCATTTTTTTGGGATCGTGACCCTCACCAGCAAAAACCCCGGGTGTTCATTCAGCATCCGGGGTGTCCCGGAAAGGGGAAAACCGGGACCGCCCCTCCGCCCGTTACTTGGCCGAGATCGGGGGGCAGCAGGACCAAATCCTCCGGCCCGCACCCCCCGGGGATTTTCGCCCACCCTTTTTCCCCGACAACGGGGGGGTTAAAACCCCCCGGGGCCGGGAGCGCCCACCGGCCGTGGGGGATGCGGGAAAGGACCCAAGGGGAAAAAACCCGCCGGGTTTTTTGCCGCGATCTTGCCGCTCCCCCTTGTGAGCGCGCAAAATTTTCCGTGACTACTCAAAAACGGCCCAATTTTGCGGGGAAAAACCAAACCCCACAAATGGTTTGGTAAGGGGGTTAAACAAAAAATTCCCCCCCTTTTTGGGTTCAATTTTCCAAAATTTAAAAAAAAAAAAAACATTGGGCCTTAAGGGAAAAAAAAAAAGTAAAGAAAAAAAGACGTAAAAACAGCTGCATACCTATACAAGGTATAGTGCCACCAGGACTATACCTGTCTGAATGCCTTAATATGTCATATAAAAGTTATGAACTGGGATCCACACTTTGAAAAATTTTTTAAAAGGGGTTCCCATCTCAAAAAACCTAATGGCAAAGCAAAAAGGATATCTCAGTGTCCTCTAAAAACATTGATTTATTTTTCCATATTAGAAAGTCAAGAGACGGAGAAACACAGAGAATCACATGTTTCAGGCAATCGTGCCTTTCATCACGATGAAAGGCACGATTGCCTGAAACACGTAAGCGACTCTCTGTAGTTCTCCATCTCTCTTGGGTTTTTAATATGAAAAAAATAAATCAGTGTTTTAAGAAGACGCTGGAATCTCTTGTTTACTCAAGTATCTTGTGGGCACTTCCAATTTCTGTGCCTACTTTCAGTCAGTGAGCTAGATTTCTCCATTGCATATATCAAAAGGATATGCCATAAAAGTCTGATTGGTGTGGGTTCAGCCTCTGGGACTCACACCTATATGTAGAATGGTCCTCCAAAAGTCTCTGGGCAGAATGAAGAGTAGGTCAGGCTTGCGTGCTACTCTTCATTTTGTTATGTGTGAGTTCCGAATATGCCAATTTGATCTCATGGTCTATTCACGTCTACATCTTTCTTTACCTTTCTTTAACTCTACCCACACGTGTTCAATTAGGTTGAAGTCTGGGGACTGTGGGAGCCAACCCAGCAAGTCTACTTCGTTGTCATAGAACCATTTCTTTGCCAATCTTGATGTATGCTTCAGGTTGTTGTCCTGCTGGAACACTCTGTCATCCTTTTCATACCCATAGTGAGACAACCATCGATCCTGGTCAAGTATCCAAATCATTTGGTTATAAAGCAACCCCATATCATTAGGTTTCCTATACTAAACTTGACAGTTCCTTCAATTTCTGGCCGGGGAGACTGGCCAGGAGCTGAGCTGGTCACATTGAGGGATCATGGGACAGGTGAGTAAGTTATTTAAATTTTTTAAAACTTATGAAGCCTGTCTAAGCCTCGCCTACCTATATATGGCCAATATATAGCCTATCCTAACCCTGCCTGCCTACATATATGGCCCCTATAGCATACTCTAAACACTGCCAGTGTAAATATATGGCCCCTATAGTTACCTAGACCCTGGCTGCCTTCCTATATGGCCCCGTTATCTACCTAAACCCTGTCTGCCTACATATATGGCCCCTATAGCTACCTAGACCCTGCCTGCCTACCTATATGGTCCCTATAAAACCACTTATACCCTGCCTGCCTACCTATATGGCTCCTATAGGGACCTAAACCCTGCCTACCTACCTATATGGGCCCTACAGCTACCTAAACTCTGTCTGCCTATATGGGGCCCTATACTCTAGCCATCCAAAAGTTTGCTATGAGGCCAAGGCTTCTCTAGTTACGCCCCTGGCTGCAAGCCTTCTTTTTTGGTGGTATCATGGCAAAAACATGCAATTTTTCCTATAGTGCACAAGAAAAATAAGTAAAAGCAATAATAAAGATTATAAAGATCTATTTACAATGTAGACTTTTTGATGGATTATATTGACTACTAGCAGAATTACCTGGCTTTGCATGGGTCTGTTTAGTTCAATCCCTGAAGGGCCAGATGCTTTTTCTTGTCACATGTTTTTTCCTCCCCATCTTCCATAACTTATTTATTTTTTCATCAATATAGTTATATAAGGGCTTGCTTTTGTGGGACAAAATGTACTTTTTAATGGTTCCATTGACCATACCATATAAAATACTGGGAAATCCCCCAAAAATTGTAAGTGTAGTGTAATGTGAAAAAAACTTAATTGCACCATTTTATAGGAGCTTCATTTTTAAAGAGTTCATTGTGTGGTATAAATTACATATTATCTGTATTCTGCATGTCGGTACCATTGCAGCAATTCCAAATGTGTATAGTTTCCGATTTTTTTTAGTACATATAAAAAGCAGTTACCTGATAAGAATCTGCATAACTAAGCATATGTTAAAGAGTTCCAAGACATATATATGTATGAGATTGTCGATAAAATGATGGTAGCCTCATGTTCAAAGCTCTAGTGGATGATGAAATATGGAGCCTGAAAGTCAAAAGTTCTAAACATCGTTACCCTTTTGCTTGTCAGTGCATGTAACTCCATGTTAATAAAAGGAGAGCTTCCTTTTCAGAATTACATAAGCTTTGCTCTATTTTCGTTTTTCTACCAAACACATTCTGCTGCTCAGTCTCACAATTTAGAAGCACTTTTCATTATGGATGTGCGCACTGGCCTTGCATTCAAGTAATCACAGATGGCTCACACTGTTTTTATCATTCCACAGCTCGTAAGGTGTACCTATTACTGGCTTTGATGATAAACAATTTTTAAAGTCGTTTGCTGCAGTTTGTGTTTCTCAACAGACTTTGTATGGAACATTGGCATCTATTATTACACTTAGAAACAAAAGAGCACATTTACTTATACAGTCTAATACTTAATGTAAACTTTAGACTAGAAAGTCTAAAAATGTGGCAAATTTATCACAGAGGGTCAGCTGTATTATAAATCTGCCACATGTTTAGACACTTCTGAATAATTTATACCACTTACTGTTAGCTTAGTTTGTGCCAATAATCATGCCAAACATTTAACGCATTTTCTGGCACACAATGTCTCACATTTAGCCACTCACCTATCCGTGCAGCCATGCATCCTTTGTTGGATACAGTGTTAAACTGTCCAAGAACTGCCTAAAACACATGAACAGGGCTGCGCCCGTTTTCTGGTGTACTTTGAGCCAAAAAGAATGTATGAACAGGTGGACTCCAAACTTTAGTATAATAAGTGCCTTTGTAATGCGCCAAAGATACTTTTTAATGCGCCACAGATTAGGGACATTCTGGGGGGTGTCACACCACATTCATAGGATTAGACACATTTATGATTCTTTGATGCCAAACCTAGGTGCATAACAGTTAGAACAGCCAGACCAGGTTAAAGGTGATCTGCCTGAGCCAGACTTGTCGTATTGGCACTACAATGCACCTGTGTGAATGAACTGCAGAAGAACAGGTTCATACATTCTGGGGCATTCTATATTACCTTGAGGCTATTTAGAACTGGCCTGTCTGCGCCAAAGTTCATACATATCACCCATAATGAATGTGGTCTAAAGCACGTACACCAATACTGTGGTGCATAATGGTACTGAATCTAAGGTAACTGTGGGATATTACCACTTAAGTATGTGACTCCTTTGGGTCATAAAGATGCTACTTTTTTTATTTTTGTTGACATTGCCATATGAAGGTCTAATTTTTGTGGGATGAGTAGTAATTTTCACTTTGGGGTAAATAAATTTGGTATTAAAGGGGTTTTCCCCGGGAAAAGTACTAATTGCATGTTAGTTTGTTTGGGATGATTGAAAACAGAAAAAAAAAAAAAAAAAACAAAACCGGGATCCGGACTCCCCCATAATTTTTCCGTGCAATGACCCAATCCGGCAAGGACACCTGACCCCTGTGAATACTACGGATTACCAAAAAGAATGATTGTTTGTTTAAAACCGGGGAAAACACTGCGAAACATGCGAATAAAGGTTCTGGTTGTTTTGGAGAACCAATTTTTTTAAAATTTTTTTTTCAAGTTTCCCCTTTACTGGAGTATGTTAAATTTTTCCTCGACAGATTTTGGGAAAAATTTTTTTTTTGTGTTTTTTTCTTTTTTAAAAAATAATGTTTTTGTGGGCAGTTTCTTTTAAAATGTTCCCATTTTTTATGTTGTTCCCCCGTATTTTTTTTTAATTTGATAGTGAACAATTTCGATTTTTTCCTTTTTTTTTTCTTTTTCATGTATTTATAGATTTTAACTTTTTTATCCTGATAGCCAAAATGAGTTGGGGTGATGGGATGCTGGTATAATACTTTTGTATTGCAGTGTATTTTTACCTTCTTTTTGTTCTGCTCTTGTGTGTAATGTTTTACTCTGTTGGCATGTTTTAAGTGTGGAGCGAGTGGAAAATTGCTTTAATTGGGGACAGTTTTGATTTGTATTGGTCTTTTGTATTTTTTATAAATTAAATTTTTTGGGGAAATTTTCCCAAACCCAAAAATTTTTTAATTGGGGGGGGGCCATTTATGGGATTTTATGAATGTAGTAGTAATTTGTAGTTTTCCCCTTACCCTGGGGTCTTAAAGAGTTGTTCGTTAAAAAGCCCCAATTTTTTAAAATAGATTACATGCTGTTCCAATAAACCCAAAGTGGGGGAAATTAAAATACGTTTTTTATTTGTAGTTTGCTATAGGTTTTCTTGTTTATTTCTTCACTTTTTAACGTCATTGTAGGACTCTGATTTGGTCTTTTTGCAGTTATTTAATGCAAAGATACTCTTACCAATAGCAGTGATACATTATAGATATATTAAAACATATTGGTTGGCCTGTTGATAAAAGATGTTTTGGGCATTTCGGGTTACCCAACTGAGGGAATGGTGGTGATTGCTACTTATGGAAAATGGTACCTAAGTGAAAAACGAACGCACCTGTTGATACCAACCCATGACAGGTTTGAATATATATTTTTTCAGCTCATCCATTGGTAGATTGAGAGTGTCAAAAATTACCCTATTGGTTTCTTGCCTGATATACTGCTAATTGGTGTATCCTCCCAACGAGGAGGGACACTATTACGTTTAAACAAAAACTTTTTTGGAATAGACCTGCTACTTAAAGCCCTGATGATGTCAGTTGTGGTGAAAACTGCGGGAAGGGGTTTTTTGGGACATTTTTTTAATTTCAAAACTTCTAGGGCGACGTTTCCCAACACACTAATGCCAGTTTTTTGGTATTTTTTGCGTCAAAACCACTTTTGACGCCATATTCTCATGTAAATGAACTTTCGTACACCCAAAATAGGTGCTTATACGCCAGGCACGACACATTGTAAAAACACCTAAAAAAATGTTTTGCGCTTTCATAACGCAACACCTTTTGGGCGCATTACTATACTAGTAATGTACGTTTTGACCTCCCTTGACAACGCGCCCCAAAAAAACCCCATTTAAAAACATACCCAAAGATACGCTATGTGCCCGGGACTTGGTTTTAATTGCCTATTTTGCCGCAATTCGCCTTTTAGCGCAATGCGCTTTTTTAGGCGCATTTAGTTACTGATGCCCGTTTTTTGAAGATAAGATTTTGGGCTTTTCCACGATTTTTTAAAGCGCCTAAAAACTGGCCCCGGGGCCCCCCAATTTTTTGGACATGTCGCCCCTGGGCCCTTTTCGTTTTAACCAAAAGGTGGTAGCCAAATTTTTTATTTTGTGAAATCTAATAGCTAGAGAGATATAAGCCCCAGTGTTACAATACTTAACGAAAGTAGGGTTTTAACTCATTGTTTTTTTTAATTAACCAAAATTTTTGGAAAAGGGGGTTGGTGTTATTTCAATATTTAACTCTCTCCTGCTTTGGTTGTTCATACAGCAGCGATTTATCTGTATTTGAAAATTTAGAGGAGCAGATATACATTACCTCCAGGACTTTGACTACTGCGGGCTCATAAATAAAACAAATCTGTCCAGATCCTTTCAGCTATAAGTCTAACAATAAATGACTGGATACCTTCCAAACATTATGTCAAATGGAGCTGAAAAAATGTGATGTAAATTTGTGAGAGCGTTTTGGCCAAAAATTGCACCGAGAGTTTCCCGATTATGTTGAATTATCCCCCCCTTTTGTCGATCCTGATGTCGATTATCCCCGTTTCCCATTAAGTTAGGGAGGGAACACCGCTTCATTTTTACACCCAAACAGGTGGAATTAAATCCCGAAGTAAACTGGTACGTGCTACTTTAGGCAAGAAAAATTTGGCTAAATTTGTCACAGAAAAAAATTCACAGGCTAAAATAATTCATTTTCCCCCAATGGCTAATGAAAAAAATGGGACAGCGTTTGCCTAGAGGACAGCGGGGAGCAGGTTGGGGGGGCCCCCCCTTAAAACTTAAAAAAGCACCCGGGATTGGAAATGGACATGTTAATGGCAGGAAACCCCCCCATTTTCTTTTTGCACGGGACCAACAAAATTGTCATATATGTGGTGGAAAAAAAACGTTCCCAACGGGGGGAAAGGGAGGTTCGTGGGAGGTCCCTGTTAGATGGGTGCGGTGAGAGCCGGGCTGCGTCGTCATCTATTTTCCGTTTCATGATCAAATTTTAGCTAAGTCAAATGGCGTGTCCCCCCTACTACTTTCTATTTTTAACTATACCGGGCACCTTTTTGATTCCGCCCCTGACAGGATACTGCCCCATTGCACCCTGGCTTATTGTAAAGTAACCTGAACTAAACCACAAAAAAAATGCCCTTTGGGCCCCCAGAATAAAAATTTCATAAGAAATTGACTTTTTTTAAAAAAAAAAGGCCTCATCCCCCTCCTCCTCCGCATCAACAAGCCCTTTATTGCCTAGATGCTGTACCCTGAGGCTGAAGCGTGCTCGCGCCAGCCCTGGCCTGAACCCCCGCCCAATGAAAACCTAAAAGTTGGGAAACTGTCAGGCCTTTTGATTGACGGCGAATTAAAGGGTCGCGTCCGCATTGTGTCCACCCGTCGGAAAAGGCAAAAATTTCCCAGGCCAAAAGCGGTTATACCGCTTTTGATTTTGGTTGGGGTGAAAGGTTTCTTAGCTCC
>JAODAL010036811.1:0-41206 GCA_025379985.1 Phyllomedusa bahiana
CGTCCCTTTGGTGACAGCGAGAACATGCCAATGGGGAACATGGAGGTACTGGTTCAACAAGATTAGGCGGCAGTACCATTGGTGGCAGCGAGAACATGCCAAAGAGGAACCTATACAGTTGATAAGAACCTATAATTACCATCCAGAAGCATCAACTGCATATGTGTAACAAATTAGTAAATAAAATTTGCCTTTAAAAGTGACAGATAAAAATGGAGAGGCTAAAATACTTTGTTTCTTTCAATGACTAACCGAAAACATGAACAGCTTGCAAACAGGGGCATAGCTATAGGAGGTGCCAAAGACTACATTCGACGGCAGTACCATTGGTGGCAGAGAGAACATGGCAGTGAGGAACCACAAGGTTCTGGTTCGCCAAGATTAGGCAATGGGGAACAGCAAGGTTCCAGTTCAACAAGATTAGGCAATGGAGTACAGCGAGGTTCTGGTTCGACTAGATTAGGCAATGGCGAACAGCGAGGTTCCATTTGACAAGATTTGGCAATAAGGAACTGCAAGGTTTTGGTTTGACAAGATTAGGCAATGGGGAACAGTGAGGTTCCAGCTCAACAAGATTACA
Organism: Phyllomedusa bahiana; assembly: GCA_025379985.1. Classification (NCBI taxonomy): domain Eukaryota; kingdom Metazoa; phylum Chordata; class Amphibia; order Anura; family Hylidae; genus Phyllomedusa; species Phyllomedusa bahiana. The sequence goes on from JAODAL010036811.1 coordinate 581, forward strand.
CAATGGGGAACAGCAAGGTTCCAGTTCGACGAGATTAGTCAACGAGGAACAGCGAGGTTTTGGTTCAAAAAGTTTAGGCAGCAGTACCATTGGTGTCAGTGACAATATGCCAATGAGGAACCTCTACAAGTGGGGAGAAGCTATGATTACCATCTGTAATAGTAAACTGGAGAAGTGGAACAATGTAGTGAAGAAAATTGACCTCTAAGCGTGACAGAAAAAAATTGAGAGACTAAAATACATCCGTCCTGCATCCACCCACAACCTCGAACCACTGCCTAAAGAAGACCAATACAATTGGGAAGTAGTCGGGCCTTCTACATTCTCCGGTGAGTAAGGTTCTGTTTTCGCCTCCTCCTCTTCCATCACTGCTGGGACTTGCTACCACAGAGTGCTTAAAACTTGTTCTAGTAAAAATATAACCAGAACAAGGGCATCGACCTTACTGACTGGAAGTGTGAACTAAGACCTCAAGCCTTCCTCAGCAGACAGTCAACACCTGGGTAGTGCTTGAGAAATTTCTGCACAACCGGGTTCATGACATGTGCCAGGCAAGTGATGTGCGTAAGTCTACCGATCTTAAGGACAGCAAGGAGAATTCTCACGTTTTCACACACCATTTTGCCTGGCACCAGGTTCTTAGCACCCAGCCACTGGTCGGTTTCAGTACGCAGACCCATCCACAGCTCTTGAACTGTGTGTTGACGGTCTCCAAGGCAAATTAAATTGAGAACGGCCTAATTTCTCTTGACATGTGATGCTACCTGTCGAGGTTGGCGATTTGGACACTGCACCATCCCAGCAGTGGTGAAGAGTTTAGGTCCAGACTAGTGTTGAGCGATTTTTATCGACAAAGTTGAAATCGGCAAGGTTTTTATGGTGATCGAAATTTTCAGATCATGCGATAATTAAGGTTAAAATCTGTGCATCATCTATTAAGATAGCGCCATTTTTGGCGCTTCCTGTCATTTTGGCGGCCAACAAATCAGATTACAGAATAGAGCAGGGTGAGATGTGTGTGCGAAGTCATGACTGGGATGTGTATGGTTGCGATTGGCTGGAAAAATCACATGACCTCGTTTTAACATAGAACAGCCCTTCCTGTTCAGCCTTAGTGTCTCTCAGCGTCTCATAGGATAGGACGTGCGCTCTGCCTGTGGCCAAACAGCTCAGCGAATTAGTCTATTTCTGCACAGAGAAACCTCTACTATTAGCTGTGATCCTTCCAATTTAGTTATATTAGAGATTTGAAGATTTTATGTAGTTAGCTAGAGAATTTTAAAGCAGCATCTACCACTGTAAAGTCACGGGGGAGGGGGGGGGGGGGGCTTTGGGGGCGAACACAGACAAGCTCTATCTATAAAGAACACTGGATAAAGTTCACCAAGACTTAGTGTAGACTTTGCAATATCTTTATTATTAACAGTTTGCTATTGAAATATTTCCGGAATATGGGCAGCCTAAAACTTATATTGGATACAAAATCATTTCTAATAACTGCAGGTCTCTTTGTTAGGTGCAAAACTCCAATTTTTATTATCAGTATACATTTCAGATGGGTGTTCATTTTCAATTTTTCCCCTTTCCACCTGTGTTGATATATCCACCTTGCAGTTAAATTACAATCCAGAAATCTTGTAGTCAGCACGGGTTTTGTTTGTTGCCAAAAATACCGTGTATTATACAAAACATCACAGTTACGTTTTTTTGACTTTTGCGCACCCAGCTTTGTTCATTGACGCAGCATCCACCAAAATTTCTTAAAACAGCAATTCTATATTCACCACAGGTGAATTAAAAAGGTGCAAAAAATACCGTGTATTATATGAAAACATAACAGTTAACGTGTTTTTGACTTTTGCGCACCCAGCTTTGTTCATTGACCGGGCATCCACGTAAATCTTTAAAACAGCAATTCTATATTCCCCACAGGTAAATTTGAAAGGTGCAAAAAATACCGTTATTATACGAAAACATCAAAAATACGTGTTTTTTGACTTTTTGCGCCCCCAGCTTTGTTCATTGACCCCAGCATCCACGTAAAATCTTAAAACAGCAATTCTATATTCACCACAGGTGAATTGAAAGGTGCAAAAAATACCGTGTATTATACGAAAACATAACAGTTACGTGTTTTTAGACTATTGCGCACCCATCTTTGTTCATTGACGCAGCATCCACGTAAATCTTTAAAACAGCAATTCAAAGTCACCACAGGTGATTGAAAGGTGCAAAAAATACCGTGTATTATACGAAAACAAAAACAGATACATGTTTTTTTTACTTTTACGCACCCAGTTTTGTTTTCATTGAGCAGCATCCACGTAAATCTAAAACAGCAATTCTATAGTCACCACAAGATGAATTGAAAGGTGCAAAAAATACCGTTTATTATACGAAAACATAAACAGTTACGTGTTTTTTGACTTTTGCGCACCCAGCTTTGTTCTTTGACGCAGCAACCCGTAAATTTTAAAAACCCAGCAATTCTATAATTCCCACAGGTGAATTGAAAGGTGCAGAAAAACCGTGTATTATACGAAAACCATCACAGTTACGTGTTTTTTTGACTTTTGCGCACCCACCTTTGTTCATTGACGCAGCATCCACGTAAAGCTTAAAACAGCAATTCTATATTCACCACAGGTGAATTGAAAGGTGCAAAAAATACCGTGTATTATACGAAAACATCACAGTTACGTGTTTTTTGACTTTTGCGCACCCAGCTTTGTTCATTGACGCAGCATCCACGTAAATCTTAAAACAGCAATTCTATATTCACCACAGGTGAATTGAAAGGTGCAAAAAATACCGTTTATTATACGAAAACATAACAGTTACGTGTTTTTTGACTTTTGCGCACCCAGCTTTGTTCATTGACGCAGCAACCACGTAAATCTTAAAACAGCAATTCTATATTCACCCACAGGGTGAATTGAAAGGTGAAAAAAAATACCGTGTATTATACGAAAACACACAGTTACGTGTTTTTTTTACTTTGCGCACCCCCCTTTGTTCATTGACGCAGCATCCAGTAAATTTTAAAACAGAAAATTTATATTCACCACAGGTGAATTAAAAGGGTGCAAAAAATACCGTGTATTATACAAAACATCACAGTTACGTGTTTTTTTAAATTTTTGCGCACCCAGCTTTGTTCATTGACGCAGCATCCACGTAAAACTTAAACCAGCAATTCTATATTCACCACAGGTGAATTGAAAGGTGCAAAAAATACCGTGTTATTATACGAAAACATAACAGTTACGTGTTTTTTGACTTTTGCACACCCAGCGTTTTTCATTGACGCAGCATCCACGTAAATTTTAAAACAGCAATTCTATAGCCCACCACAGGTGAATTGAAAGGTGCAAAAATCCCGTGTTTTATACGAAAAAAATAACAGTTACGTGTTTTTTGACTTTTGCTCACCCACTTTGTTCATTCACGCAGCATCCACGTAAATCTTAAAACAGCAATTCTATATTCACCACAGGTGAATTGAAAGGTGAAAAAAAATACCGTGTAATTATACGAAAACATAAACAGATACGTGTTTTTTGCACTTTTGCCCAGCCCAAAGATTTGTTGATAGACACCTTGCAGTTAAATTTGAATCCAGCAATTTTGTTTTGATTAGAGGGATTTGAGAATAGCTGTGATTTGCCGTCTTTTAATAAGAGACTTTCCAAAACTATTCCATACCTTCTCAAATTTTATATTTCGAACAGGGGAGCGAAATGCAGGTGGTAAGCGAGCAAAGAGGGGGGAAAGCACATGGAGGTAAAAGGTACAAAGAGAAGGTGTCCCCTTTCCCAGTGCTGGCGACAACACGCATGCCAGCGGATCGTCAGTTGCAGGACCGTCAGGCCTGTCATCGCTGGGTCAGGGCCCTGTGAATCTAAGTAACGAACATCGTCGCCAATCTGTCCTTCATGGTTAAGAAACCTGCATCTAGCAGTCTTACCTCCCGTCCCCCCAGTCACGGCCAAAAAATGTGTCATCAGCACATCAGCATCCGCCCAAAACATGAAGCAGCCCAAATGTCAACTCGTGTAACCCACCACTGTGAAAATTTCCATTGTCTGAAGACCTCTTTGATGAAAAAAATGCGGTTGGGGTACAAAAGGGCATGTTAAAAGATCAAGGGGGATGATTTAGTCTGCTCTGACGCCCAGTTACTGATGCCATCAGAGGAGGTGAAGGAAGCCGGTCAATTGGCAAAAATCCCGGGCGGTCGGCAAACGCCTTGCAGTCCCCCTAGCTTGTAGCCCGCAGCTTCTGGATGCAGAAAGTCGGGACGACCAAGTCACCTGTGTTGATGATGATGATGATGACGACATTGCGGATCCATCCTGGTCTTTTCCGCAGAATTTGCTTGCGAGGGGCTTCATCATGGACGAGGAGGAAGATGATGGGGTAGTGCCCAATACGGGTCCCGACACAAAATGGGAGAGGGCGGTCGCAGAATCTGCTGATATAAATTCCGCCACCACGGCAGCGCATACCCCGCTCCTCGCTTATCGCCGTCAAAAAGGTCCAGGACCTCTCAAGCCTGGGCCTTCTTTGACCAAGCCTCTGATTCACCCAGCGATGTCATATGCCGCCTTTGCTGTAAACGCATAAGTAGAGGCAAGAACTTTAAGTGGTTAACCACCACCAACATGTCTAGTCACATGCAGCGAATGCATAAGTTGAAATGGAGGGAACACTTGGCCGAAAAAGGCCAGACCGACGACAGGCCCCCCAACCATTTGTCACACCCTCTGTCTCCGCCTCTTCCCCTCCGCCACCACCAAGCGTTCCTCAGCTGCCCATGTCTCTCAGAGTCATGATCAGGGATAGCCTCCGCTTCAGCCTCCACCATCGCCCGAGTACCACCAGCAACACCAGAGACCCATCCTACCCCGTCTCCTTCTGCCAGTTTGACGACCTGCATAACGTACAGCGTCCAGTCTAGCAGCAAGCCTTCTGTGTTCCAGGTTTGGGAGCAGAAGAAACAATTTAACCCAAACAACCCCAAAGCCAAAAGCCTGAATGTCAGCATTGCCAGGTTTTTGGGCCCTTTGGGAAAAATGTTGCCTTTCCGTTGGTGGACACAGATGGGTTCCCCCACGTCATGGCCCTCGCCTGCCCCCAATACCAGATGCCGGCAGGCATTTCTTTGCCCAGAAAACCCGTCCCTGCCCTGGCCAGCCACGTGTCATCTAAAATTTCAAGCGCGTTGTCTGCATCTGTGTCCGGAAAAGTCCATCTCACCACCGACAAAAATGGACTAGTAAGCACGGCCAAGGCGCTATAAACTCTGTGACTGCTCACTGGGTGAGCTGGGTGGATGTCTCTGGGGGTGACGGTGGCTCTCAAAACCGCAGGGATGGTGCAGGGCTCTTTCCCCCAAGGTCCTCTGGTGGCATCACGTGCCCAGAGACACCAGGCCGTGTTGAAATTAATCTGCCTTGGAGACCGTCCACACACAGGTCAGGAGCTGTGGATGGCTCTCCGCAACGAGACCGAACGCTGGCTGGGTGACGAACCTTGTGCCAGGCAAGGTGGTGTGCGATAACGGGCAAAATCTGTGGCCGCCTTTAAGATCGGTAGGCTGGAGCACATCCCTTGCCAGGCACAGGTCATGAACCTTGTCGTCCAGAAATTTCTAAAGAGCTACCCGGGTCTGGACTGCCTGCTGAAGAAGGCTCGAGGTCTGAGTTCGCACTTCCGCCGTTCGCACCCTGCTTCGTCCCGCCTGGCTACGTTGCAGCGTCAGCTCGGCCTCCCCGTCAACCGTCACAAATTTTTGACGTGGCAACAGCTGGAATTCCACCCTCCACATGCTCCCCGCGATTGTGGCAGCAGCGCAATGCCATTACGCAGTACGAAGTGACACATGGCCTGACATGGTTGCGGACCTCGGCGTGTGGCGCCACCGAGAGTGGAGGCAGGTGAAAGAGCTCTGCACCATCCTTGCCAGTTTTGAAGAAGCCACCAAAATGATCAGTGCGGACGGTGCCCTTGTCAGCATGAGCATTGTGGTCATCTTAGTTAAGGAACGATCGCTGGACACTCTGAAACATCAGGTCCCGCCAGCGACGGAGGAGGAGACGGACACAGATGCAGACACGGAGCCTTTCTCTCCATCAAATCCACAAGGCCCGACAGTTTCTCAATTTTATCGGTCTTCATTAGGCAGTGGTTCAGGGTCCAGAGCTAGTGCAAGGCGGCACCTCACTTCCAGGGTGGGATCATCTGAGGCAAGTCAAGGTTTTGTTGAAGCTGTGCCCTAGGAAGCGGAGGAGGAGGAGGAGGGAGGAGGAGGAGGAAAGGGATTCCTAGACACCGACGCCCTGCATTGGAAAGAGGTTGGGGAATTTGAGGCAGATGAGGAAGATGAGTTTGCTAAATGCCCCTCAACCCAGAGGCCCTTTGGGAACTCAAGGCTCCATCTCTCACATGAGTGCTTGGATGCTCCCTTTCCTCCAACATGATCCTCGCATTAAGGGCCCTCAAAATGAACAACAGTTATTGGGTGGCCACCCTCCTAGATCCCGGTACAAAACAAAACTCAGCCACTTTTTCCTTTCCCCCCCCCCAAATAGAGATTAAAACCCAGGAAATGGAGACCTTGCTGATTGAACAACTGGAGACATCTGTTGCCTCTTCTTCACGTTCTTCAAATGTCACGGTGGAACAACGCCAGCGACGTGACAGCATTAGAGTGCCAAGTAGCCGTAGCGGCAGCAGCAGCAGCAGCAGGCAAGGTGGCGGAAGCCTAATGGGTGACCTCTGGCAATCTTTATTTACCACCTCACCAACGCATGCAAAGCAGGCCACAGATACAACAAACCCCGAGACCAGCTTAAGATCATGTGCACGACTATCTGCGTCTCAACCACCGATGTTTTTGTATGTGTTCCGGACCCAATAGACTTCTGGGTATCCAAAATGGACGAATGGCCCGAGCTGGCTCGCCATGCCATAGAGGTGTTGTCCTGCCCAGCAGCCAGCGTCATATCTGAGCGGACCTTCAGCACAGCCGGAGGAAATCATTACAGACAAACGCATCCGGCTTTCCACAGATAATGTGGATCGTTTGACTTTCATCAAGATGAAATCAGGCATGGATCTCTGATGATGTTGTGGCCCCAATTGCCGAGGTCACCGATTAGTTGCTGGTCTACTTCACATTCCTCCAAACAGAAATGGTTCTCTTGAAAAACTTATTTTTAAAATGATCATTTCTTACTGCAATTTTTTTCTCAATTCCCAACAGTTTCATTTTGCTGGTTTTGCTGTTGAGAGGGCTAAAAGACACCAAGGTTCATGACAAAACCGATTCCTTTACTTCACTTTTGTTTTTTAAGAATTTTTTTTTACAATTGTCAATTGGTTTTTTTTTTTTGGGGTTTATGTTGGCCTCCACTAATTTTTTAACAGTGGCTGAGAAGTCATTTTTAAAAATTTTTTGGGTCATTTGGGTGCTTTGAAATTCAGCAATACTACAGGTCCTATTCTAAAAATGTTGTTTTTTAATAGACATTTGTTCTTCACAATTGTCAAAAGTGGCTCATGGGGGCTTTTTTTTGAATTTTTGGGGGCATTTTGCTGTGACATGCAGCTATACTACAGGGCCTATTCTAAAAAATGTTGTTTCTAACAGACATTTGTTCTTCACAATTGACCAAAGTGGGCTCAATGGTCATTTCTTTTAATTTTTGGAGGCATTTTGCAGTCACATTCAGCTATACTACAGGTCATATTCTAAAAAATGTTGTTTCTAACACACAAATGTTCTTCACAATGGTCAAGAGTGACTCAAGTGTGATGGTGCTGTCAGAAACAGGAATAGGTTAGGACACTGTTAATGGACACATATTGCAAAATGACTTTTTTTTTTGCAGATCTTTAACATAGCTATCAATCCCTTTATTGAGACAACCCATTCAATACAATTAAAAAAGAAAACAAAGACATGGTGGGGTTCCATCCGATTTTAAAAATGTGTTTTTTTAGAATTAAAGTACTAAAAAACTTGCATGTACAAAATAGCTTTTTAAAAAAATTCCTCTGAATTGTACAAGGGAGGTACAGGAAAACTTGATCAGATATAGGTTATTCAGAGGACATGGAGTATGGAGCACGGACAGAGAACAAAGTACAAGGGACCATTTCCTCCAGCACGTTGAGTAAAAATGAGAAAAAGAATGCCAAGATAAAGGCACCTGGGTGTAACAGGGGGCGTTAACCACCAGTATTTCCAAGTGAAGCTCAATTGGTCCACACTCATACGGAGGGCAAACGCTACCCAGGTATTGACTGGTTACTGAGGAAGGCTGGATTCTCACACTTCCGCTTCCGCACTCTGCTTCAGCACGACAGTTTTCCGTTGCTGCGTCATCAGGGCATTTTAAACCTGCGTGTTAATAGATGACGGACGCCAGCCTGGGCTCTCACCCAACCATGTAAACTCCGGCCCTGGGTCATGCTGTGGCCCAGGACAGGTAAGTCAATGTCCAGTGAAACAAAAAAGGTGGTTGAAAGAACTCCTTTTTCCGGCACTTTTTAAATGTGGGGGGGTCATGCAGGTTTGGGGCTCATGCGTGGCCCAGACAGGTATAGTCAATGTCCAGTGAAACTAAAATGGTGGTTGAAAGACTCCTTTTCCCAGCACTTTTTAATCTGTGGGTCAGACAGGATTAATAGTCATACTGCGGTACAGGACAGTTATAGTTAATGTCCAGTTCAACTAAAATGGTGGTTGAAACACTCCTTTTTCCAGCACTTTTTAATCTGGGGTCATGCAGGTTTGGGGCTCATGCTGCGTTCCAGGACAGGGATATTCAATGTCCAGTTCAAGTAAGATGATGGTTCAAATTATACTGCCTTCTGGCACTTTTTAATTTGTGGGTGATGCAGGTTTAAGGCTCATGCTGTGGTACAAGACAGGGATAGTGAATGGTGTATGTTTTTTTCCTGTGGCTTTTTTTTAAACCCAAGTGTGTTGGGCCCAAGATGTAGCACGTATCCATTTGACTGTTGTGGATGTTAATTCCAGCTTCTCCAGCCCCGTTTGGTGTAAAGAAGAAGGTGTTGTTGCTCTCCCCTAGACTTTAATGGTCATCGCTCATAATCGACTGCTCACTATCGAAAAACCTTATCGATGGTGGCCGACTATCGACTATCGCCCGATGTCGATAGCCAACCTGATCGCTCAACACTAGTCCAGACCCATCACCAGAGGCACTGTCATACTCAGTGAGCAGTCAGTGAGATTTAACGCTCTTGACCGTGCTTATTAGTCCATATGTCTGTAGTGAGATGGACTTTAGTGGACACAGATGAAGCCAATTTTAGATCTTTTCTGCAGTGTGGCAGGCCAGGGCAGGTAAAGCTTTTCTGGCGAAATAATGCCTGCTCAGCATCTGATATTGGGGGCGTGTCAGGGCCATGACATGGCAGAACCCATCTGTGTCCACCAGGTGGAGGGACAACATCTCCAATGCCAACAGCCATGCAATGCCGACATGCAGGCTTTTAGCTTTGGGATGGTTGGAGTAAAAGCGTTTCTTATACTCCCATACCTGGTACACAGAAGGTTAGATGCTATTCAGCATCTAATTTAGTCAACTTGAACATGGCTGTTCCCCATTGCCATGTTCTCTCTGCCACCAATGTTACTGCTGCTTAATGTAGTCGAACCAGAACCTCACTATTCCCCACTGCCATGTTCTCGCTGCCACCAATGGTACTGAGGCTTAATGTAGTGTAGCTGGAAACTCGCTGTTCCCCACTGCCATGTTTTCACTGCCACCAAAGTTACTGCCAATGGTAATTTATCAATGCTATCCAACTAGACCCAAAGGAGTCATTAAGTGAGTATCACCAGAGATTTAAGAAAGTGTTGAAAGAAAATAGTGGTGATACAGATTTAAATGATATTGTTGGTATACAACCACTTCTTGTCTTGTCTAAACTTTTGCTCAAGTTTTACTAAAGCATTTGAGAATACGGATAAACACACAACTTCCTTATTGGAAATCAACAAGTATGACTAATATTCTTGTGTCTTTTTATGCATGTGAATGTAATCTTGAACTAACCTGACAAAAAAGTGCAAAAATGACTTGTGGTGGTTGACAGGTTAAGACTAACCAATAAAAATTCTAAATATTACGGTTGTTACCAACATATTGAGCAAGGACCCATGTCCCATGACTTAACTCCTGACTAGAAATTGAGGAAGAGGGACAAACTCCTGATTCTGACAATGCACCATTGTCCCCCTCTTTGTTACCCCTTCTTCTGAAGATTTTAACTCTTCTTCTGTACAGGAACAAATTGTCACATATAAGGTAGATGGAAAAATTGTCTTTTCTGGTAGACACTTGTGCAAAACTGTTTCTTATTAATAATGATTTTCCTTCAGCTTCCAAAAAGGAAGGTAGCTGCTGTCAGAGTAAGTGGACAATCAAATAATTATCGAGTGTCCACTGCTTCCACAGTCACCATAAACTCCATCACTACTGACCATTCGTTTATCATGTCAGTAGATTCCCTAATAACTTGCTGTGTAAGTTATGATGTATCGTCTATAGTACCTCAAATAGCATCCATGTGCAAGTGTTCCTAGAAAATACAGAGGACGTTATTTACCTCTGATTCAGTCAATGACCAACCATCTAGTAACAATACTTACCCTGAGGTGCAATCTATGTTACAAGTCCAAGAACATATAAGAAATACCAACTCTACTGAGGTGGGGAAAATGAGGCAAATAGACAGATAGCGTTCTATATTGACCAACTAGATCCCGTTGTTAGAGGTATGCATGTTTGCCTCAGGGCAGTAGACATATGAGCTTTTGAAAAGTCAGTTGACGTAGTCTTAATACACAGTTTGGATGTCTGGGTATTCCATTCTACATACACTTGATTCTGTATGTAGATGAAAGTTACCACAGACAGAATGACTCTGGTCAGTTGCAGTGGTAGACAAATTGAACCCCTACACTTGGTTCTGTATGTAGATGAAAGTTACCACAGACAGAATGACTCTGGTCAGTTGCAGTGGTAGACCTCACCCACATCCTACATGCTAAGTTATTAAACCCCCTCATTCTGAGTTGTAATCTTTTATCAAAGCATGTGAATTAGCAAAGAAAAAGACAGTGAACATTTATACTGATTTCTGATGTGCATTTGGAGTAGTACATGATTTTGGTACTCTCTGGAAAATGAGAAACTTCATGACCGTGTAGGGCTCCCCTGAGAGCAAAGCAAAGGAAATTGCTATGCTGTTGGAAGCCATACACCTTGCAAATTAAATATCTGTGGTTAAATGCCATACAATAATTCTTGGGTTGAACTGTTCCCACTCAAAACTACTGTTGTAACTACATATTCCATATCATCCTCAGGCTAGTGGGATGATGTTGTGATACAAATGTACCCTTAAAGAAAAGCTGGTTAAAGGGGTTTTGCCACCATGTAAAGTTGATGTGGGAACCTCCAAAATGGGTATTTAATCACTTTTCTAAATATATGTGATTACAAAAAGTGAAGATTCTGAGAGCTACAGCATTTCTCAATCCCCCTTAGTTACCTGAAAGCTTCCACTAGACACGACCAGAGGGACCAGAGGAGCTGGCAGGCCAGGCTTGTATGAAACACTTCTTATCTGATGACAGGGAAAATGAATGAGCTTTTAAGGGACAGGGAAGAAAGTGCAGTCTAGGAGGCTGTGTCTTGCTGTATTGAGAATCCACTGTTGTACTGTTATTATTTCACTTAAGTTTTGAGACGTTCCCTTGTTCCTCACTCCTTGCTCACCACCTCCCTCTCTCCCCTGCAGCCTTCATGACTCAGCATGATTTGTTGATATTCTACTCCCGTGCTGATAAGAGGTAAGTAACTGGCGTCCTGGCATATCCCCTTTAAGCGTTGTAAAGACTTAGATATGAGGTAAACAGATGCCTAACCCATTGTTTTATGGGTTATTACAATTGTCTCCATATGAAGTGTTGTTTGCTATGGTGCCTAATAACTCATTCTCACCTCCAGAGACTCAACACTCGGTGTTAACGACTTTACATGTGGATTATGTTCTCAAATTACAAAAAACAATTGAAAGACTTAGGATGGGGACATACAACCTGTTCCTACTCTTGCTTGTCATAAAGTCAATCCAGAAGACTCTTTCCTTATCTGTAAGTTTTTACGTTCTGGTTCTCTTACAGAAAGGTGCGAAGGTCCTTATCAAGTCCTGTTGACTACTCCTTCAAGTATTAAGGTGGATGGTATAGGGATGTGATCCATGCCTCGCACTGCAAACAAGTGACTCCAAATAAGATCGATGCAGACTAGTGATGAGAAAACAGTAAAATGTTCAAGTTCAATTACAAACAGCAGTGGTGGTCAGTTCGAGGTTTGATTCGAACTAGAACTCAGACTCGAAGCTGTAATTACCATCCATAACTGTAAACTGGATATGTAGAACAACTTAATAGAGAAAATTTGTCAGAAAAAAATTCAGAGCCTAAAATACTTTATTCCTTTCAATGGATAACTGAAAAGATTAGGACAGCTTGCAAGCAGGGGCGTAGATATAGTAGGTGCAGTGGTTGAAACTGCTACAGGGCTCTGCATCCTGAGGGGGCCCAAAAGCCCCGTTGACACATAAGAAGACACCGGTATTGGAAATGGAAAATGGTAACTGGCAGGAGCCCCATTTCACTTTTTGCAGCAGGGCCCGAGAACTTGAACTTACACCTCTGCAGGTTGGACCAGATTAAACAGCAGTACCATTGATGGCAGCGATAAAATGCCAATGAGGAACATGGAGGTTCTGATTTGACTAGATTAGGTGGCAGTACTATTGGTGGCAGCGAGAACATTCCAATGAGGAACATGGAGGTTATGGTTATGTCCACCAGGTGGAAAGGCAACGTTTCCAAGGCCAACAGCCTGGCAATGCCGACATTCAGGCTTTTAGCTTTAGGTGTGTTGGGGTGAAAGTGTTTTTTATGCTCCCACATCTGGTACACAGAAGGCTGGCTGCTAGACTGGCAGATGACTTCCTCTTCCTCACAGTGTACATTCTCAAGCTGCAGGCTAGAAGATTTAGCAAAAGAGAGAACTCTATTTCCTGGATACATATATGTATGACAATAACACATGGTATATTTGAAAGGTGCCAAAAATAAAATTTTCTCCAGAATAATTTTCACCAACCAACCTTTTGGTTAAAATATATTTCTTTGTTTAGGAGATTTGGAGATAGTGGGCGATATGTATGATCGGAAGTTGCGCCTGTTTTCTGGCGAAAACGGCGCCTCACCTTCGACACTTTCGGATGTGCCTAACATGAAGGGGCGTGCAATGGGCGCGGTGTGGGTGTCCTGGGGCGGGACGCACCACATTCGAATACTCCGAGGCATGCATGATCGCGGGTCGGCAAAGTGAGGCGCATTGCAGCGCTCGACAGCTCCGACAGGCAGACCTAGTTGAAGCTGGTCTAAATAAGCCGGAGGAGGCGAAGTGAAGCGAGAATGGAATGGAATGGGGCAAAATGTGCTCTAGGTCAACTGCTACAACAGTACACAGCTCTCAGCTCCGTGCGGCATGAAGTATGATTCCAAAAATCGTTTTTATTAAGTGTAAAACATTTTCTGAAAATGAGCTAAAACCTTCTATAAACATACAGAAATAAAATCCCTAACAGCGCGTTTGTCGCCGACACCGACGCAACATCAGGAATTGCGATATAGAAAATTGCCGGGAAATACAGTAATTCAAATTCTGTAAGCTCTTCTCATTGGTCGGCAGAAAACAGCCAATCAGTTTTCAATATCCCAATTCCTGATGTTGCGCCGTTATTGATTTTTTGTTAGTGATTTTTTTTAACGTATTTTTTTGAAGGTTTGAGCTCTTTTTCAGCTGTCCAGATGAAAGTTGAACCAGAGGAGATCTTGAGTTCTTCTGCTCCTGAGTTGCAGAAGTAAGTGGCCTGCCAAAACCACCACCTAAGCCGTAGCCTAGGCAGAGAATGTTTTACCCTTCCACTGCGTGAAGTAGGATGTCCCTGTTTAATAAATTAATTGCTCCTCAACTGAGCAATTGGCTATGGGCTAAAATGGTTGGATGCTGGTGTGTAGTTGTAGTTCTTACTGCTGCTTCTTCACAAGAATATGTGTATTAATGAATATACAACAGAGTATTAGACTATTACAACAAGTTTGACCACAAATGAGAGTGAAGAAGACGACAACCACTATTCCAAAGCCAGGAAAAACATCTCTGTCCTATATGTATATGCATCAAGTATTATTGTAAGCCAATGGTTATCAAGCTAGATGCATAGTATGGTATTATGATCAGATAGAGACAATCAGTTTCAAACGAGAGTTACATGAACATTTGCAGGAAGAATAGGATAATAAACTGATTAAAATGCATAACACCATAACTAAACACAGATTGTTGAATATGTGCATTTTTCCCAGTGTCTTCACAGTCAATGCCATTCATAGTTGCTCTGTACTGCTAGACAAATTAATTTTAGGGATTAATGACATCTACACCTTTCCCCACAATTCTAGTGCCTCAAGATATAACACTAAGGTTGCCCTTTCTATCACTGAATGGTCTTCACCCCTATGGTAGGTAGCAGTACGAACCTGTCAGTGAGAAACCCCAATTTCCTGTCCCTCTGTAGATATGGTTACACAGCACTAAGATGTAATCTTAAGGTGTAAAGCTAATACCAGTAACATAGATCTGGGGTACAAACCCATTGATCTAGACACCATACAGATTGTGTTCCTTCCAACCTCAATTCCTATAAAAAGGTTTTTTTTGGCATACTGGTGCCCCTCCCCTAGAGTACAGCCCCTATTATGATATCCTTCTGAAATTTCCTGTTGCCTATTTACTTACTTAGGAGGAAATCACATTACCCTGCCCGATAATATGTATTGTGTTTCTGATTTTTATGCTTATAAGTTTCTTCTTTATAATAGAGTTGGATCCTGTACTATTGTCAAGTTCACAATAGCTACATAATGCTTAGCACAAGAAGTCATTGATTTACATCAAATACCAAGACATACAATAACCAAAAGAAGAGAACATCTGAAACCTTTGTTAAAGTTTAATCCTATCTAGTACACCCACCAACCACTTTGTATTATATAATGGTATTAGGAGTGTCAAAATCTCTTAAAGATATGTGTAATATAAAAACTTGATTTAAGCAATAGGTCATTGTCTAAATGCATAAACTGGTTGGAGACAAGAAGATAAATGACATTCAGTTCAGAGAATCACATAACGCGTCTCTGTAACGAGTGTCCTTTACTGTTCACTTTATGGTTTTTTAAGATATTGTAACATTTTGGTAAGAACATGCAGCTCAATATTCCTCCCCCTGAAGCCAATATGGCAAATATCTCCACAATGACCATGTGTTTCCCTGTACTGCTCAGATAGGCCGGGATGGCACAGATCCACACACTGCAGAACACCAGCATGCTGAAGGTGATGTACTTGGCTTCATTATAGATATCAGGTAATGTCCTCACCATGAAAGCCAGAACAAAACTCACAGTCGCCAGGAACCCCATATAACCCAACATGAGGTAAAAGGCCAAGACAGAGCCTTCATTACACTGGATGATGATCTTTCCAGGATAGTCCAGGTTCAGCTCCTGATATGGAGGAGAAGATGACAACCAGATAACGGCATTCACAATCTGAATAGATGAACAGACCAACACTACTGAATAAGGAAGCTGAACACCCACACACTTCCTCCAGGAGCTTCCAGGTCTGGTGGCCTTGAATGCTATGCAGACTATTATGGTCTTGGCCAGGACAGAAGACATGGCTACTGTGAAGAAGATCCCAAAGCAGATTTGTCGCAACCTGCAGGATATATTTACCGGACGGCCGATGAATAGAAACACACAGAGTAAGCTGAACATGAGAGCGCTCAAGAGGATGAAGCTTAGGTTCCGGTTATTGGCTCTGACAATGGGAATGTTCCAGAATAAAGTGAATATTCCAAATATTAATACAGATAAAAGAGAGAGGAATATGGAGATGATGGAGAAGACTAAAGCAATAATATCAGTCTCATATGACACAAACTCATGATCTCTGACAACACAACTGTTCTTTCCCTCATTCGGCCATTCATCTTCAGGACATCTCTGGCAATTTTCACTGTCTAGGAATAAAAAGAAGATAAGATGATTCGATATTAGTCAAACTCAAATCTATTTTTATCATTTTAGTTATAACTAAGTAACTATTGAACCCCAAAGCAGGACCTGAAACTGAGCCCCACTCCAATATAATCAACATAATAAAAATTTAAGTTATTCTACGTGAGCCCCTATAAATAAAGAACGTATACTCACCTACCTAGGGTCCCTGGTTCCAGCACTGGCTCTCCCCAGTTTTCTGTTTAAATTCTGTGACTTCTGATTGGGTATGTTAACACTGTAGATGTTGATTGACTGCAGCGGTCATGTGTCTCTACTTACGTCACCAGTCAGGATTGTTTATTTCTGAATGATAATGTACATAAGCTGATGCAGAGGTAATGTGCCCTTTCATAAGTCACAGAATGTAGACAAAAACCCAGAGAACTTCAGCGCTGGACCAGGGGAACGGAGGTAGGTGAGTTAAATCTTTTTCTTTTTTAATGGGGCCTAGAAGCATGTCATTAATTATCTTTAGGACAAGGAGAACCTCTTTGTAGAAGACAAAAGGAGAATAAGGTGAATAACAGATACAAATTCTTGTGCCTCATTTGTTACATAGTTACATAGTATGGTAGAATAAAGACATTTGTCCATCAAGTTCAACCAAGAGTGGGGAAAATGTGGAGGAAGGAATTGAGATAAGGAAGTTTCTCCTAATGATAAAGGCTTTGAAACCAATAAGGCAAGAATCAATCGACTCTAAGGAAAATTTCATTTCTGATCCCTGAGTTGCCCTAGACTGGATCTAGAATTTTATATGGCTACATATGTATTCATACTTTTTAGTTTCAGGTAGATATCTAAGCCTTTCTTGAAACTCTCACCTGTTCCTGCTGTGACCAGCTCCTCAAGGGGCTAGTCCACAGACTTATAGCTCTCATAGTGAAGAACGGTTTTCTCCTCTGGAGATTGAATCCTTTTTTCTCCAGCTGACAGGATTGTCCCCTTGTCTTTTGAGGGGGCTTTGAATGAAATCATTTTTCCCCATACTTTTTGTACAGGCATAACTTTTTTTATTTTGCTGTGTGCCTAGCTGTGTAGGGGCTTTTTTGTGGGATGAATTGATGTTTTTATTGGAATCATTATTGGGTGCGTATGATGCTTTGATCACTTTTTATTAAGGTTTTTGTGAGGAGTTTTGAACAAAAAAAGCAAGTCTGGTAGTGGTTTTTTTATTTTTATTTTTTACAGCAGTCACTATGCAGTATAAATTACATAATAGCTTTACTCAGCAGGTCGAGAAAATTACAGAGATACCAAATTTGTGTTTTCTTAATGTTTTACTGCTTTTAAAAAAAAAAAACACTTTTATTCAAAAAGGAAATCCTGTTTTTTCATCTCCATAATAGGAGAGCCATAACTTTTTTTTATTTTTCTGTGTACGGAGCTGTGTAGGGGCTTGTTTTTTGCATGATGAGGTGATGTTTTTATTGCTATAATTTTTTGGGAACAAGGCTTTTTGATCGCTTTTAAATCCGTTTTTTGGAAAGCAGGGTGATGAAAATACTGCAATCCTAGTAGGGTTTTTTATTTTTAACAGCGCTCACCGTGCAGTATATGTGACAAGATAGTTTTATTCTAGAGGTCGATAAAGTTACGGTGATACCCAGTTTATATAGTTTTTTTTTATGTTGAAGCGCTTTAACAAAAAGTGTTTTTATTGTGTAAAACAATATTTATGCATCGCTGTCTTCTGAGAGCCATAACTTTTTTATTTTTCCATATACAGAGCTGCGTAAGGATTTTTTTTTTTTCTTTGCGGGATGAACCTTTGTTTTAATTGGTACAACTTCGGCATTTATATGAGTGTTTGATCACTTTTTATTCCATTTTATGTTCTACGGGATGAACGGAAATTGCAATTCTTTGATTTTTTTTTTTTTTTTCAACGGCGTACACAGTGCGGGTAAATTAACATGTCATGTTTATAGGGTGGGTCGTTGCGCAGGCGGCGATAGCAAATATGGATACTTTATTTATTTTTGATCTTTTTTTGGGCGATTGGCGTTTGTAAACGGGAAAAGGGCGATGTACATATTTTTATTTTATTTTTCGTGTTTGTGTTTTACTTTTTTCACGTTTTTTTTTACTTGTTTTCACTTTTTTCACTTTCCCCAGAGGGAAATTTTATGAGAGATCCTTAAATCTCTCATACAATAGGAGATTAGCACACAGCAATAGGAGATTAGCACACTGGTCTCTATGGCGACTGTCAATCACCCTGCCCGGCAATATCCACAACGCATTGCCACGCAGGGTAAGCAGCAGGAGCTCTGTCCTTCTGCCTGCAACTTATGCGGCATGTAGCCAGCGGTAATTTACCACTGGTCCCATGTCACGATCGTGTGGGGCTCGCCTGTAAGCCCGCATGATCGCCAGGACATACTCATACATCCATTTGCGGGAACGCACTTCCCGTTAGAGCATATGAGTATGTCCAATTTCAGGAAGGGGTTAAACTGATTGGACTGGATTAGGAAATGCACACACCTGTCTATATAAGACCTCACAGTTCACAGTGCATGTCACAGCACATGAGAATCATGAGGTCTGAGGAACTGCCCAAGGAGCTCAGAGACAGAATTGTGTCAAGGCACAGATCTGGCCAAGGTTACAAAATAATTCCTTAGCACTTAAGGTTCCTAAGAGCATAGTGGCCTCCATAATCCTAAAATTGAAGAAGTTTGGGACGACCACTACTCTTCCTCGACCTGGCCGTCCAGCCAAACTAAGCAACCGTGGGAGAAGAGCCTTGATGAGAGAGGTAAAGAAGAACCCCAAGATCACTGTAGCTGAGCTCCAGAGATGCAGTTGGGAAATGAGAGAAATTTCCACAAAGTCACCTATCACTGCAGCCTCCACCAGTCGGGGCTTTATGGAAGAGTGTGCCAACGGAATCCTTTCCTCAGTGCAAGACATATGAAAGCCCACATACAGTTTGCAAAAAAAAACACAGGAAGGACTCTCAGACCAGGGGCGTTGCTAGGGTCCTAAAACATCCGGGGCTCGGGCCCTTTGTGTTTTTCTGGGTAGGGCTGGGTTCACACGACATTTTTCGCGCCTCATTGTGAACTGCGGATGTTTTTTTACAGAGAAAAACCTTCTGTTCCTGTCACTAATTTTCTGCACATCCCACACAGATCCCGTCCATCTCCTCAGCAGTCACTGTACAGTAAAAATCACCAATGACAAATTTACTTTTTCAGAACTTCTCACCTTCATATGACAATACCCCTAAACAGTCAGCAAATGATCCACCGATACATGGAGAAAATCTACCAGACAAGTGATTGTTACTAAAACCCTCCTACAAAACCAAGACCCCAAACTATTACTACTTAAGGCTCAAATAATCCTGCCAGACCCTGACTGAACGCAACCCCCACATGTGACTATCAGCTGTACACAGGCTCTGCAGACATATACCACCGCCATACAGTGACCAGATAGTGGGAGACACCACTGCACACAGGCCCTAGAGACATATATTACCGCCATACAGGGACCAGATAGTGGTAGATACTAGTTGTATGTAGGCTCTGCAGACATATAAGTGATTACACTGCAGTTACATTTAGTGACTCACCGGAGACGTCTTTTCTGATCAGCGTCGTTCACTTTCCCTTTTTTTTCCCTTTTTTTTTCTCCATCCGGTTCACACTTTCATGCTGATTGCTCCCGGCCAAGACTCGTCCCTGAGGATTTGGACACAAATATCTTAGAATCCTCACATTTCCAGCAACTCCTTAATTATAGGTATAGCAGTCCCCTCAGTTAGGTATATAGGGGCACTGAAGCAGTATATTGGGCCACAGGCAGATATATGGGGCCACAGGCAGGTACATAGGGGCCACAGGCAGGTATATAGGGGCCAAAGGCAGTATATAGGGGGGCACAGGCAGTATATGGGGCCACAGGCAGGTACATAGGGGCACTGAGGCAGTATATGGAGCCACAGGCAGTATATGGGGGCACTGAGGCAGTATATAGGGGCCACAAGAATGTATATAGGGGCACTGAGGCAGAATATAGGGTCACTGAGGCATTTATATGGGGTCATCTGGGGGAGGCAGGGATATGGGGGCCACAGGCAGGGATATGGGGCCACGGGCAGTATATGGGGGCCACAGGCAGGCATATAGGGGCACAGGCAGGGATATGGAGGCCACAGGCAGGGATATGGGGGCCACAGGCAGGGATATGGGGGCCACAGGCAGTATATGGGGCCACAGGCAGTATATGGGGGCCACAGGCAGGCATATAGGGGCACAGGCAGTATATGGGGGCCACAGGCAGGGATATGGGGGCCAAAGGCAGGCATATAGGGGCACAGGCAGTATATGGGGGCCACAGGCAGGGATATGGGGGCCACAGGCAGGCATATAGGGGCACAGGCAGGATATGGGGGCCACAGGCAGGGATATGGGGGCCACAGGCAGTATATGGGGGCCACAGGCAGGATATGGGGGCCACAGGCAGTATATGGGGGCCACAGGCAGTATATGGGGGCCACAGGCAGGATATAGGGGCCACAGGCAGTATATGGGGGCCACAGGCAGGGATATGGGGGCCACAGGCAGGATATGGGGGCCACAGGCAGTATATGGGGGCCACAGGCAGGGATATGGGGGCCACAGGCAGGATATGGGGGCCACAGGCACTATATGGGGGCCACAGGCAGGGATATGGGGGCCACAGGCAGGCATTATAGGGGCACAGGCAGGGATATGGGGGCCACAGGCAGGGATATGGGGGCCACAGGCAGGGATATGGGGGCCACAGGCAGGCATTATAGGGGCACAGGCAGGGATATGGGGGCCACAGGCAGGGATATGGGGGCCACAGGCAGTATATGGGGCCACAGGCAGTATATGGGGGCCACAGACAGGGATATGGGGGCCACAGGCAGCATATGGGGGTCACAGGCAGGGATATGGGGGCCACAGGCAGGCATTATAGGGGCACAGGCAGGGATATGGGGGCCACAGGCAGGCATTATAGGGGCACAGGCAGGGATATGGGGGCAACAGGCAGGGATATGGGGGCCACAGGCAGGGATATGGGGGCCACAGGCAGTATATGGGGCCACAGGCAGTATATGGGGGCCACAGACAGGGATATGGGGGCCACAGGCAGCAGATGGGGGCCACAGGCAGGCATTCTCGGGGCACAGGCAGGCATTATAGGGGCACAGGCAGGGATATGGGGGCCACAGACAGGGATATGGGGGCCACAGGCAGCATATGGGGGCCACAGGCAGTATATGGGGGCCACAGGCAGGGATATGGGGGCCACAGGCAGGGATATGGGGGCCACAGGCAGGCATTATAGGGGCACAGGCAGGCATTATAGGGGCACAGGCAGGGATATGGGGGCCACAGGCAGGGATATGGGGGCCACAGGCAGTATATGGGGCCACAGGCAGTATATGGGGGCCACAGACAGGGATATGGGGGCCACAGGCAGCATATGGGGGTCACAGGCAGGGATATGGGGGCCACAGGCAGCATTATAGGGGCACAGGCAGGGATATGGGGGCCACAGGCAGGCGTATGGGGGCCACAGGCAGGCATTTGGGGGCACAGGCAGTATATGGGGGCATTTGAGACAGGTAAACGCGTTAAAAATAACAACATTCATACTCACCTTAACTCCCCCGGCGAGCGCGCCCCCTCCTCTTCACCCCGCGCTCCTCCGGCAGCTCCTCGGGCGCACGGCCCATGCCGCGCTGTGCGCCCGAGGACAGGCAGCGTCGCGATTACATCACAACATCGCGACGCTGCCGGCTGAGGCGCACGGGGCCGCGGCGGGTCCTCAGCGCTGTGAGGACCCGGCGGCCCCGCTGTGTCGGACCTGCGGGTCCGACACTGTCTGCGGGACAGGGAGCGCTCGCTCTCTGCTCCGCAGAAGCCCTCAGCTGAGTGTGCGTCCAGCGGACGCACATGCAGCTGAAGGGCCAGTCGGTGCTCCAAGCCCACGGCAGCGGCCTGGAGCCCGGGAGACTCGGGGCACAGGGTGTTTTATTCGGGGCCCGAGCCCCGAATAAAACAGCCTAGCGACGCCCCTGTCCCAGACTATGAGAATTATGATTCTCTGGTCTGATGAGATGAAGATTGAAGTTTTAGGTGTTAATTGTAAGCGGTAGGTGTGGAGAAAACCAGGCACTGCTCATCACCTGCCCAATACAATCCCAAAAGTGAAACATGGTGGTGGCAGCATCATGCTATGGGGGTGTTTTTCAGCTGCAGGAACAGGACAATTGGTTGCAATTGAAGGAAAAATGAATGTGGCCAAGTACAGAGATATCTTGGATGAAAACCTTTTCCAGAGTGCTCTGGACCTCAGACTGGTCCGGAGGTTCTTCTTCCAACAAGACAATGACCCTAAGCACACAGCTAAAATAACAAAGCGGTGGCTTCAGAACAACTATGTGACCATTCTTGACGGGCTCAGTCACATCCCTGACCTAAACCCAACTGAGCATCTCTGGAGAGACTTGAAAATGGCTGTCCACCAACATTCACTATCCAACTTGAGGGAATGGGGAGGATATGCAAGGAAGAATGGCAGAGGATCCCCAAATCCAGGTGTGAAAAACTTTTCATCTTCCCAAAAAGGGGACTCATTGTTGTACTTGCTCAAAAGGTTCTTCTACTCATTTACTGATCAAAGAGTCTGAATACTTAAGACCATGTGAGTAGTATAATGTTGTACCGTGTTAGCCATAGAAAGTAGTAGAAGAGTGAGAAATCAGGCAATATCTTTTTCGGCAAAACGAGTATTTTTGATGGTGGCTTTCAAGAGTACTAGCCCCTTTTTCAGAAAATATGTTATACAAGAAACGAAAACTTACAGACTTTTTATACACAAAAGTTTGGGACCTTCAAAGGTTTAGAATTTTTAAAAAATAACAAAATGCAATATAAGCAAGAAGTCATTTACAACGGGTCAAACATAAAACTATCTGGAACTTGTGAGGCGTGAGGGGAGGGGTCAGAATTTGATCTTTCTCGTACCCATCAGGGTAAATTTGTGGCCATCACGTTCACAATAGTTTGACAAAAATTTGGCAGAATATTTGCCCATTTTGCAGGTCAAAATTTTTTTTGCTTCTTTAAAGAATAGTCCAAGAAAATTTAAATAAATTTAATTTGAACAAGGCCCCGGGGCCAAGATGGCTTACAACCCGAGTCTTAAATTGCTCAGCTTTCCAGGTAATTTAGACCAAAAAAATTTAAAAATCCTTTTTGGGGAAAAGTTTGAGGGGTTCTAGGGATGAATATAAAATTTTTTGAGTGATTTAGCATGGTTTTACTAAGGAAAAAAGTTTTAAACCAATTGATCTGTTTTTATTAAGAGGTGGGAGAAGTCTGGAAAAGTGGGGCGGTGTGGATATTGTGTTTTTTGACTTTGAAAGGCGTTTGACCTAAACCCCCATAAACGTCTATTTGGTTTAAAATTTAAAACTAAAAGGTAATAGATTAAAGTGTTTCTAGATTTGAAAAGGCGTTTGGGGCATGTCCCTCCTAAGGTTTATTGGGTAAATTAAAATCCCCTTGGGGTTTGAATAACAGTGTGTACTGGATTTTAAAATTGGTTATGGATTGAAAATCCGGAGTGGTGGTTAATGACTCCTACTCTGAGTGTCCCCGGTTGTGAGTGGGTGCCCCGGCCAGTTTTGGGTCCTTTTTATTCAATTAATTTTATTAAAGAATGGGGGGGCAATTAAAAGCAAAGGCCCAAGTCAGTGGGACGAAGTATTTAGACTTACATTTTTCATCTTTTTTCTTGCAGTCTTTGGTAAAATCCAAAAAAATTCCCTTTTTTGCCATTAAAGGGCAAACTGACCCTTCAACCCTCTTGAAAAAAAAAAAAAAAATGTAGATTTTTTGCAATTTATTAAATAAGAAAAACTGAAATATACTGGTCTTAAGTGTAAAGAGTGAAAAAAAATCGGCGATACCTTTTTCAGGCTAAAGAGAATTTTTTATGGTGAGCTTTCGAAGTCGCTCCCTTCTTCAGACATGATGTTATACAAAAAACGAAAATTTTACAGATTTTTTTAAAAACAAAAGACATGGACCTTCAAAGGATCTTTGAATTCTTTAAAATAACAAAATGCATTTTAAGCAGAGAAGTCATTTACAACAGGGCAAGACATCAACTATCTGGAAACTTGTGAGGCATGACGGAGGGGTCAGTAATTCTGCGTCTTATCTCGTAGCCATCAGGTGTAATTTGAGGCCATCACCGTTCACACATAGTTTGACATAAAGCTGGCATGAATATTTAGCCCATTTTGCAGAGTTCGAAATTGTTGCATTCATTTAAATTCCCACTCCTGTCTCTCCCTCTTGCGTCTTTAAAGTGTCCCATTAAAAACCATAATCTTCAATCTTCAATAAAATGGTCATCTCTGAGAAGTGTTGTGCCACTGGAAGATCAGTTCTGCTGTTATTAATAGTGAATCTGTGTGAGTTCATGCGCTGGCTGAGTCTCTGCCCTGTTTTTCCCACATAAAGGCCTGTGATGGGACATTGCATACATATAATCAGATACACCACATTGCTAGACCTGCAGGAAAATGTCCCCCTAATTCTGTGCACCTGTTGGGATTGTGGGACAGGTACACTGTCAGCAGTGTGGATGTGACTGCAAGTCTTTCACCTGTTCTGCAGGCAGGGTGAGGTGCCATTTTCTGTTGGGGCCTTCAGGGCACTCCGGACAATAATACGCCGCAGGTTTGGTGGTTGCTGAAAGGAAAGGAGAGGGGGGACTGGGAATATTTCTTTGAGTCTGTTGTCCCTATGTAGTACAGGCTGAAGTTCCTTGGCAGAGAAGACCATTCCAGAGATGACCATTCCATTGAAGATTTGAAGGTTATGGTTTTAATGGGACACTTCAAGACGCAAAGGGAGAGAAAGAAGTGGGAATTTAAATTAGTGCAAAAATTTCAGACTCTGCAAAATGGGCTAAATATTCATGCCAGCTTTATGTCAAACTATGTGTGAACTGTGATGGCCACCAATTACACCTGATGGCTACGAGAATTACTGTCCCCTCCGTCATGCCTCACAAGTTTCCATATAGTTGATGTCTTGACCTGTTGTAAATGACTTCTCTGCTTATATTGCATTTTGTTATTTTTAAGAATTCTAAGATCTTTTGAAGGTCCATGTCTTTTGTGTATAAAAAGTCTGTAAGTTTTCAGTTTCTTGTATAACATCATGTCTGAAGAAGGGAGCTAGTTCTCTCGAAAGCTCACCATCACATATACCCAGTTAGCCTTAAAAAGGTATCGCCTGATTTCTTCACTCTTCTACTACTTTCTATGGCTAACATGGTACAACATTATACTACTCGCAATTTGGAAGATACCACAATGTACCTCAGAAGAATGGAATTGAAAATCCGGCTTAAGAAACTTGCACAACTCAACAGCGACATCTTTTTCTTAACAAAATGCAAAAAGGAGAGACTCATCCCAAAAGGCTTCACTCTGCATAACCCAACCCGGCACACCTACAACAGCCGATATGCAGAACAACTATGTATTCGAACATCTGAAAAGCTTGGCAACTACATGCTAAAAATTTCCTATAACAACAAGAGAAAAACACAGGAGGAGATACAGGCCCTAAAGACATCACTGGAGAATGACACAGAGGAGATGAAGGCCAAACGCCACACATACTACCGGAAACTGCAGGACATGCTTATCAACAACAAAAAGAAAAAGCTCCAGAGACTGAGACAAAAAGCACCACAAGCACCAGCCCAGCTCAGCAGACCTGTGTTGTGAACCTCTCCTCCTATGAGCCAAAAAAAACAAAAAAGGGTTTTAAGTTCTCTCCAAAGGCCCTCTCCTTCGGGCCCTTCAGCACCCCCCACATGCCCCATGTCAAACTCTCAATGAATGGGGATTTTCTTCAAAAAATGAAAAAGAGGGAATATTTTCTATGCCCAAAAGACCCCCCCATCCCACCCGGGCCTCTAAAGAGAACGGGCCCAAAAAAAGAACCCCCCAAAAAAATAAACCTGGACCCCGGGGCCCTTAAATTTTAATTCACACTATTTAAATACTTTGATGTTTCAGAAGCAAGGTAAGATGTGGTTCTTGGGGAAACCAAAAAAAAACAGGTCAAAACCAAACCCTGCGGGAACAAAGGGGCTTTTAATTTCACTAAAAGGGAAAAAAAGGACATAAAAAAAAAAACCAGCTGAAAAAGGGGGAGCAATAGTCCATGAGAACCCCCTTGACTATATCCAGGAACCAAAAAACAGGCAGCTGTCCAACCCGGCCCTTTAACCCCAAAACTTGACAGTAAATCCCACGGGAGGCCCTTTATAAAACAGCTAAAAAATTTAATGACCAAAATTTTTTTTTTCCAACAAAAGGTCCGAGGCAGGAAGGGGGGCTCAACCCGCAGATACCGGGCCGGGCTGCTTTTTAAATGCCCCCCCAAGACCAAAACAAAGAGGGAAAACCCTTTAGAGACCTATAATTTCTGGTTTTGGGAACGGGGACAGAGAATATCTCATTTGGGGGGGAAAAAAATCTCCAAAAACCCCGGGGTTCAAAAATACCCCCATTTTACATCCAGGACCCACGGACCCTTTTTAAAAAACCCCAAATTTCCTTGGCCACCCCGAAGGACCTTTTTTGGGCCCACCGTGGATGAAGAATCCTTGTATACCCCAAAGGTTTGGAGTACAGTATGTCGGAGGGCACCTGGAAAAAACTAAACCTCCCAGCAAAACCGCCCACACCCCTCATACATTTTCATACCCCAGCCAAACAAATTTCACCTTTGGAGAAGACCTGTATCTACAGCGAAGGGGAAAAACTTCAGGGGGGCCCAGATGTTCACTCCAAAAGGGCAAATCTCTTTTGGGCCGTAAACGGGAAGGGGGCAAATCTACCCCACTTTGGGGCCCCCAAAAACCCATGATGTCCCTCCGTTAAAATCGATGATACCTTGTCACTGGATTTGCGGGCGAGGGGCCCTTTTACTTAAATTTTCAAAAAGACTTCAATAACCCCAAACCCCCCCAAAACCAACCTTAAACTTCCTTTTCAGAGAGAAAAAATCCACTTTTTGGATACTACAATACACATCAAAGCCCACCGGCTACTCAAAACATTTAATCCCACAAACCCACAGACGGGAAGGGGCCTACCTCAGAAGTGATAGCTTCCCCCCCAAAGACACAAAACAATCCTTTAAATTTTACACCCGGCCATCGGTAAAAATTTCGTTTTTGCTTTGAAAAGGCAGACCTGGAAAAAAACACCTCCTGGATCTGAGGAAAAATTTTTTTCCAAAGGGATTTCAGGGCCCAAAAGTGACGGACAATCAAATCAGCAAAGCAGCAGCCATCAACAGAGACAGTCTACTTACATACAAACAAGGGCCCAGAAGGAAAACGAGTGGCCCCAAATTGTAAAACCCACAACCCCCCACTGGAGGGCCACGAAAGTTTGGGCCCAAAAACTTTTTAAACCCGTACTACATAGGGAAACAGACTCAAAGAAATAAAACCCAGTTCCCCCTTCCTTTTCCCCTTTTTGGCCCAAACCCCCAAAAACCCGTGGCGTATTATTGTTTCCAAGTGCCCGAAGGGGCCCCCAAAAGAAAAAAGGACATCACCCTGCCTGCAGAACGGTGCAAGACTTGCAGTACAACCACCCCCACGACCGTGTACCTGTCCCACAATCCCAACAGGTGCACAGGGAAATTTGGGGGACATTTTCCCGCAGGTCTAGTAATGGGGGTGTATCGATTATTGTATTTCAATGTCCCATCACAGGGCCTTTTTTGTGGGAGAAAAAGGGGAGAGACTCAGCCAGCGCATGAACTAATACCCGATTCATATTAATAACGAGAAAAGATCTTCCAGTGGCACAACAAATTCTTTCCCCCGTGACCATTCCAAATTTAAGATTTAAGATTTGGTTTTTTTGGGGGCATTTTAAAAATGCAGAGGGAGAGAAAGGAGTGGGGGAAATTTTTAAAATAACTTTTTTTAAAAATTTTTAGCAGTTAACAATTAAATTTTCAATTTCAGATGCATAGATTAAAAAAAATAACAATGTGTCCCAAAAAAGGACCCAAAAAGGTAGAAAAAAAAAAACCATCGTGGAAAAATAAAACCCTGTATCATATTAGAATCCAATACACCATCTTAATATGCTGGTTGAGAGGTATAACAGAGAAATTAAATACGACATTAGGAGCACCAGTACTTGGGAGATAACCACAAGTCCCATAGGGATTTCTTCTTATTACATTATAAAATGGGGAATCAATCAGTCTAATTGCTCAAGCGCAGTTCAAGTTAATTCTCCTACTTATACTTCGGATATAGAGGGGGCTACCGTCTCATTCCAGTTAATGCAATCGCTGGCTGTTCTAGCTGCTTGAAGATGTGGAATATAATTGTGCGAAGGAAGATGGGTGCTCGTCTAAACTATGTCTAAAACCGCAAGATCAGGGGGTTAAAGGCGAATGAGAGGTCCGTGACATCTAAAAAGCAGGGAGGAACCGACACTTCCAAGAATTTTTGGAATAAACTGGGCAGCCCACCAAACGTGTTGTGTACAAGGTAACCTTGGTTGGCCGAAACCTTTCCAGCAGAGATCGAGGAGTGCGGAAACATTTTGGACAGTCTCGAGGAGGGGAAGGTAACTCTTTAAATGTAATTTCAAACAATGGTTCTCTTTTATGGTTTAGATTTAGAACAGGGGGATGAAATATTTTGGTGCTTAGATCCCCATTGTTCACTTGGAAAAGTTGTAAGGAAAAGTCATCTTTCACATTTTATCATGTCCGGTGTGAGATTTAGAGTTCTAGGTCTTTGACAAGTAATGCTTGAGATATCAAAGTTAGGCCTTTTTCAAGCCTTTTTTCTTTGCAAGAAAAAAATTATGTAAATGCGGAATAGCTGGGTGGGGGATTCGGGCCAGGCAATAGGGGACTGGAGGATTATGTCGAAACTGCAGGAAATTGAAGAAGGTTGTGCGGGGGAGATGAAAAGGAGTTGGAATAGTTGTAAATGGTAATAGTTTGAGTCTTGGTAAAGCTGATTCTACGTTGGAATACCCGTCCTGCCACAAGCGAAGTGGGAGCGAGTCAGACAGATGCGTAAAGATCTAAGGGAATATCTTTTCTAGCTCAAATGTATCCAAGAGTTAGTTAGGTAATGACATACATAGGGACCTTAACTCAAACATATCTGTTATTGATTCAAGTGGGAAAGTTGGTTAAGGGAACACCTAAGAGCGAAGCTTTAAGGTGTGCTAGTAATGGATATGGAGTGAATGAGTGGAGGATTCATGCTTCGGGACCAAAGAGTAAGGCCAGGGGTTCCAAAGAAAAAAAAAATTTGCTCGGAGCGAATAGCTGCATTGCTGAGGAAAAAAAATTTTGCCATGCTAGGACCCTTCTTTTTGCGCTTTGAAATAAAAGTCTCGCGTAACCTCTAGCTTCTTTCGGCTCCAGTGAAATTTGAAAAGACGGTTTCTGAAATCTAAGGTTGTCGCTTAGGGCTATAATATAAGGAATTGCTCTACATATATATATTAAATTTTGGAAGCAGAGGGACATTTTGAAGTATTTAATTTTAAGCGAGCCAGGAAAGATTAAGGGTGGATCTACCTTTTGAAAAAATCTCCGCTTTAATATCTGTCAGAAGAGATTTGTAATTAAGGGTTAGTGTATTGAGGAAGAGGAATGGAGGTGGACTTTAATTAATAGGTAATCAACTGCAGTTTCTTCACTTTAAAATCAAAAGCTTAAAAGTAGACATTGAGCAGTCTTGTATTGTTTACATAGGGCTTGATTGAGGACGTGGGTGAGTATTCAGTTTTATTAAGTAAACTTTTAGAAAAGTGGCAAGTGTTTTATAGGATGTAGGGATGGATTGTTGCCTGAGCTTCGAAATAATTAATATTAATCATTGCATAGAGGACTTATTTTGTGATTTGGTCTTGTTGACTAATACAGACGGATCTGTGGATTTTTCTTTATGTTCGAACAGAGGGTCAAATACACATAAACATATATTAAAGGGAGTGAGTGGACAGCCCTGTCTAAGTACCATTAGATTGGTCAAATATGAGGAGGAGATGAAGCCAGAGAGTAAGAAACAGACGCTGATGGTTTTTAGTGTAGAAAGACATTATCGCATCAAATATAAAGCACATGGAAATCCAAAATTTATTCAGGACCTTGTTTAATTATACTGCCAGTTAACTCATCAAATGCCTTCTCAGCATTCCAATGATAGATAGGAGACATCCATATTTGTCAGTTAGCGATTTGCACTAAAATCAAGCAATGCGACGTGGTTGCATCTTCTTGGCCTGTCTACCCGTACAAAACCTGTTTGATCCTCTGTGAATTAGAGTTGTTTAGGGGACAATATTAATCGGGAGATAGTCTTTTAGCATTAAATCTTAATGTCCATGTTTAGTAGCGAGATTGGTCTAATAATTAGCTGTATTATCCGTTGGTTTGCCTTTTTTTCGGAATTGTGGTTATACACGGCTTGTCAGTTAAGTTTCCTTTGGCGGTTACTGGATATAAGCAATCTCATTACATAGTTGGATTAGATGGGTAAGGAGATCTGAAAATAGTTGGTAAAAAATTTACTCGTTTGTTAATACCGTCAGCCCCGGCGACTTGTTTAGTTTACTGTGACAAAACGGCTTGCTCAACTTCCAATTGAGTAATGGGGGGAATTTAAACATTTCTACTTGAACGATTGATGATAAAGTTGGCAGGATATGGAGGAAAGAAAGTTATAATTTCTACGTCGATGGGGGCAAGGATGTTTTCTGATGATTGAAGGTTATATAGCCCAGCATAATAGGAGGCATATTGTTCTGACAATGTCAAGGGGGTTAATGATTTTAGTCCAGAAGGAGGATATTAATGGGATATCCTTAGATTTGGTTTGATAGACTTTAATTCTTTTGGCTAAGAAGTTTAGAGGTCTATCGGCCTTGTGTGTAAAATGCCCTTTTCATCTTACTAGATTGAATTTTTTTTTGGTTTTAAATTTCTGTAGGTTAGAGAATTACGCAGGTCATTTCTTAAGGAGGATAGTGCGAGGACCTTTAGCCGGAGAAGGATTAGCTTTTAAATCAGTTTCTATTCTTTGAATATTGGTTATCAGGTTATTAATGGAGGATTGATTATTTTTTCTTAGACGACTGGCGAGCTGTATGACATACACGGATAAATGGCCTTGTGGGCACGGGCACTCACCATAGCATGAAGGGAGAGGGAGCACTAGAGGTGTCTAAGAGTGAATAAAAGTCTGTAATCTGCCTTTTTAGGAAAGTGACATGTCTGGATTTTTAAGATAGAATTGTTGGCTCCAGATGGATCTGGGGGCGGGTATGCAGTGTTTCAAAGGTTTCAAATCTATGGTCAACACAGGGCTAGAGAAAGGCAACGGCGGTCAGCTCACCCAAACATAAGGTCCAGCTTCAGTGGTTTGGTCAGCACGCATATTACCCCGAGCCCGGGCGTAATCAAACGGTCTTGAAAAAAACGATAGATGCAGCGAAAAAACCCACCAATGGTAAATTAATAAAACTTAAGTTCCTTTTAATTTGGAATAATTAAGATTACAAGCGTTCCGATTGTTTAGGTGACGTTGCACATTGGGAACGCTTGTATAAGTCTTATTTTTCCTAATACAAAGGGACTTAAGTTTTATTTTTATTTTCCATTTGGTGGTTTTCCGCTCTTCGCTGCATTCTATCGTTTTTTCAAATCTACTGGTTGCATGGTCAGACCATGTAGTTACCCCAATATCGGAGGGAGGATTATTGGGGGAGGAAAGTTTTGTCTAGCACGGAAGAACAATCTATATGAGAATGAAACTTTGTTTTGGGGCTTGAGAAAAGGTATAATCTTTTTCTGTGGTGGTGTATTATAGCGCCAAATATCATGTATCTCTTCCTCTTAAAAAACTAGGGAGTGAAGGTCACCTGGGGGTTGGGTTTTAATCTCTCTCGAGATCTATTAATTGCTAATGTTAAACACTTGTTGAAGTCTCCACAAAAATAATAGTCCCCCTTCCCGTGCATTCTTTGCTGTAGATATGATTTATGAAATAAGGGAATTTGTTTCTCATTGAGTCGTATACTGTAACAAGGGTATACGGTTTGGAGTCATCTCACAAACCAGAATGATGACCGGCCATCAGGATCTTTAATCTTGTGAGTGTGAACGAAATTGAGTTTTTAATTAAGTTGCAACCCTGACATCTCTTCTTTGAAGCATGTGATTGATATTATATTAACTGGAAATTTTGGGTGATTGCAATCTGGTGGGAGCGTCAAAAAACATTAAAGTTGTGTGTCTCGCATGCAGACAAATTATTGTCCGCTTTGATCTCGGTCACATTCCCATCCACCGCAAAGAAGCTTAAACGGTGAATTTAAACCCTTAACATTATAGGTCCACAATTTCAGGGGACATGAGGATAAGCAGGTAAAGATGTTTAGGGGAATGCATATGATATCAAAAAACTGTTGTAAGCGTTTTCAAAATACTCATGCACAAAAAGCAGTTTTGAGGTATTAAAATCCACGACAGAAATACATAAATATACAAAATGGAAAGCAATTAAATAGAACATGGCAGAAGAAACAAAGAATTATCTCCCTCAAAGGGGGAACACAAGGGAGCAAGTCTGCTTGGAGCCTGTAGAAAAAAAAATACAGATGGAGAAAGAAAGAGACAGGAGTAGAGCATCATCGCCAGTCTTGTTTATGCCCTTAGACTTATTTAAAGGATACAGAAATGGGTCAACTGAAGATTTCGATACGGAGAGGAGTTTAGTTGTTTTGGCTGACCTCAAGGGCGTTATCATCTTGGTGTGTTGGTTTTCTTAGGAGCTGGGACTAGGGTCGAGGGTGTTGCTAGAGTTTCCAAGTCTTCTTGAGTCGTACAAGTTTCTTTTCTGGGCGAATTGAAGTCAAATTGGGTTCCTTCTCTGGAGATGATGAGGTTTGACAGGGAAACCCCTTCTATAGCTGATTTCGTTGTCAACGGGAGCAGCTTTGTGTATGGTTGAAATTCTTTACGCTCATCATAGTAGCCGCCAGACAGATCATGAGATTTGATTTGGCCTGAAAACGTTCTGGCAAATGTATCTGCTTTGCGTTGCGGTTTAGAGACGAAGAAATTCCTCCTTTATTTATAGAAGTGAATTACGCGCTATCGTATATTCGGCACTTGCTGGGGCAGATTCTGCGGTTTAGGGAAGGTCTATGTAATTCTTCAATGATAAGATCTTGCTTGGAGCTTTGGGGGAAGTGTCAGAGCATGGATCCTGTTAAATATGAATTTAGCTGATCAGGCGTGATGGCTTCAGGGATTCCACGGATTCTGACGGTTATTACGTCGAGTCTGTCTTCTAAGATCCAAGACCTTTATTGGAGAGATACTTAACTTCCTCCTCAAGAGCTCTATTGGAGTCATTAAGCTGTTGTGCGACGGTGGCAAAATCTGCATTTTGGCTTCAATATGCTCAGTTCTTGTTGGCTACAGCATGAAAAGATCCTGTTTAAGCTCAGACATCTTGTGATTTATATCAGGACTGACAGTGTAGTACGAAAATGCAGGAAAAAAAGCTGCTTGTAGCGTTTGTTTGGAAGTCAAGGGCTGCATTCTAGAGAGTCCTGGTGGTCAAGGTCCACCGATTTGGCCCCCCTGGGGATGAGCAAGGGACCAAGAAGGGGGACGGATATTTGCAAGCTTCTTTTAGTGGAAGTGCCCATTCTAGAAAGAGGTAGATGTGAAAAATTCAGGGAGTTTAGGAAGGCCTTTTTGGTAGTGACCTCCCATGGTGATATTGATCGTCGCCATCAGTGCAGTGAAAAACCGGGACAGGTTAAATCGCAGAAGAGTTGGCCAGCGATGCAGTAGGACTGAAGAGTTGGTGGTCCAACTGTAGTATTACAAATATGGGTTTCAATAGTGCATTGAAACATTTAAAGCTGGGTAACAAGCTGTAATGCTTCCAGATGTTATTTAGGTAATACAGCAAAAAACCAAGGGAACGGTGGCAGGTTGTAGCACATTGGAGTTGTTCAGTAATGCCGTAAAAGTGGTCGATGAATCTATATAGCCTACACAACTGTTCATAGCAGTGCAGCGAGCGGTTGTAGGATGCAGTGCGCAGGCAAAGTTGATCAGGTGATGAGCAGAGCTCCAGTTATGGCTTGTAATGCGGCAAAGGTTACTCAGGTAAAATGATAGCAGAGCGGTTGCGGGCCTGAGTGTGAAGAGGTTACTCACGTGATGTAGCAGAGCCCAGTTGCGGGCTGTAGTGCGCAGAGGTTGCTCAGGTGACGTAGCAGAGCTGGGTTGCGGCTGTAGTTGCCAGAGGTTTGTTTTGGTGATATAGCAGACCCCAAGGTTTTAGGTGTAATGCGCCGGGGTTTTACTCGGGTAATTTAGCGGGAACCCGGGTTGTGGGCTTTTTAGTGCCAGGGGTTTGCTCGGGTTTATGAAAAAAAGGGCGGGTCATTTTAAAGGGCTGAAAATCCCGAAAAGGGGTTACCATTTTAATTTTTAGCGGGGCCCGGCGGGAAGGCTGTAGTGCGAAGGGGTTTTTAAAAGGGATGTAGTAAGCCATTTGGGGGCCCGGGTTGTGCGCAGAGGGTTACCCCGGGTGATGTAGCAGGGGGCGGGTTTTGGGGGGCTGTAGTGCTTTGGGGTTTTTGTTGCGCCGGGCCCCCAACAAACCTCCTCCGGGGGCCCCGGCGCAGCTCTCCCTTTGGCCCCCCGGGACGAGTGCCCCCGGGTGCCCGGGTGTCGGGGGGGGGGCCGCACTCGCCCCCCGGGCGCATCATTTACTTACCCGGCCGCGCTCCTTTGCCCCTGCAGTTTTCCTGTTTGTCCGGGGCGCGCGCCCTGGGATTTTAAGGCGCCCCGGTCTCTGTGAGTTTTAAAAGGGGAAAGCGTGCCCGGTAATTGGGTAATTGGGGGGAAATGCCCCCCTATTTAAACCGGGGGCGTTCCCGGGCCCCCCCCTCCCGGGGGAATTTTAGTCCCTTCCCTATCGGGGGAAAGGGTTTCCCCCAAATTGCTCTTTTTCCTGTTCTACCAGTACCGTACCCTCGCTTCCGTCCTTAAACACGAATCTCTTGCCGCCTCCCTGACCCCCTCCCTTTTCCCACGACCACAAACCCCATAGTGCCTCCCCTGAGTTCTGCCGGGACCCCGACAAGGGGCCACCTGACGATTTTGCACCACCTATATTTCGGCTGCCACCGCAAGAAAGTCACGTCGGGGGGTAACGACCTGGTTCCCTCCCGTCGCAGAAGCCAAACCCGCTTTGCGGGGGGCTCTGGTGAAACCGGGCCCTACTTAGTTTCCATTCCCTGGCGTGGCTTAAAAACCATCGTTGTGGGGGTCCAGGGGGAATCCACTTCCGCCCCGGAAACCCGGAACAGTAAGACCCGGCCTTTGGACCCCCGCCAAGGTAACGCTCCCCAGTGGGGCCCCGGACCTCTCTGCATGGTGACCCAACCAAACGCAGCAACTGGCCCCAGCGGGGGGGCAACAGTTTGGATCAGTTGACCGCCATGGTGCGCGGGCTTTGTCACCGCCCAGCAGAAACCCTCCACCTCCTCCTGGGCCCACTCCCCGCCCGGCTTTTCCCCACTGGCCCCTTTGGACCCAAGCTCCGTTTGTCGCTCCCTTCCCAAAATTTGGGGAAAGGGTTTAAATCCAAGCTCTGCGGGGGTTTTCTCCCCCATTGCCCCAGAAATTGGTTAAGGGGGGACCAATTCCTTTTCAGAACTTTTTCCAAAGGGTGGCGTTGGGTAAACTTGTTGTCCGGAAGGCCCGGGCCTGGGCTAACCTCAAAGGGACAGGAGCGACCCCTTGCCCTTTTGGGGATTGAAACCCTTTCCTCGCTAAATTTCCCCGCGGGTTTTCGAGGACCCACCCCGAGCATCTTCGGGCAGGGGGCGGCCCCTTTTGAACCTACGCCCAGGGTAAAAATTTCGGGTCGGAAGAAACGCATTTAACATTTTCGCACCCTGGCATCAGAGTTTCCGGAAATGACGCGCCCTGCGTGCCACCTTTAAAAAAAAGGCCTTTCCACAGAAAATTAAAGGAACCCCCCCCCTTGCTGAAAGAGATTTGCCCCCTCTTTAAGCGAAAAAATTTCCAAACTGGCTACTCGCTTTGCCTTTGGCTTCGCAGAGGGGCAAGAAGAGCTCCCCCAAAGACGAAACCCTTGCGAAATCCCGCCGTCTGCCACCCTGGCTCGGGGGGTTCCAGGGGCCCTCCACTCCCCGGTTCCTCTAAAATTGAGGGGGGGGCCCCAGGCGGGGTGGATAAAGTCCACTTTTTCTGACGGAAATTTAATCCCGTGGGCGTGCACGGGAAGCTTTTTTCTGTTTCCCTGCGCCATCCCGGTTTCTTTTTTCGGAGGAGATTCGCTTCCCCCAAATGTC
The DNA here is from genome assembly GCA_025379985.1 of Phyllomedusa bahiana. Lineage (NCBI taxonomy): Eukaryota > Metazoa > Chordata > Amphibia > Anura > Hylidae > Phyllomedusa > Phyllomedusa bahiana. The sequence goes on from JAODAL010036811.1 coordinate 37,330, forward strand.
TGGGAAAGGGCCCGCCCATAGGCTATGTTGGGGGGGCATCCCTGGGGGAAAACCCTTTTCCCTCCCCACGCGGGACTATGCCGGTGGAAAATCGGGGACTGACTCGGGTTCTTGAAATTCCGGCTCCTGCTTTCCGGGACCCCGGGTTTCCGCCGGGAAACTTTTCCACGCCCCCCTTTGGGTTTTCCCGGGTTTACCAGCTTCCTTTTGGTTTTTAGTCTGGAAAAAGGCCCTTTTGGTTTTATCCTCCGTCACGGGGGAAATGCTTGGGGGACCCACCCGGGGTACAGGACCAAGCCAGTGCCCCTCCCGTGGGCGCCCTGAAAATAAGGGAAAAACCCCTCCCCTACTGTCTGGGGTTTTCCTCTGTTTTCCTTTTGGGGGCCCCCCGGTGGTTTGCAGCGCCTCCCCCAAACGCTTAATTGGATGAAAAGGTGGGGTTTGTGCCGGGGGCCCCTGACTGCGGGAAAACTTTGTCTGGTGGCACCCCCCCCCCGGTGCGTCCTTTCCTTCCCCAAACCCGTCCTCCAGGCCTTTCCCGGTTTTTCCCTAGGGGAATTAACCGGGGTTAAACGGGACGTCTTCTCGGAGAACGGGCCGGGGATCCTTCCGCCTCTTTCCCCCCTATGACTGCCCTATGGGTTAAAAACTGCCGGGGTCAGTTTCCTGGGGGCGGGGTTTACCCACTGTCGGTACCGGCCCCCCAGGCCATGTCGACCTACATTGGGGAAAACCCTGCGGGAAGGGTTTTATACGCATATCCTCCTTCCCGGGCGGGGGCAGGATTTTCTTCGTGCAGAAGAAAATGGGGTCTTTACGGCCGTGTTTTTGGGCTATCGGGGCCCCTTAAAAAAAATCACGGGAAAAACCCCTAAACCCTTTCTTTAGATTTCGGAACTGTTTGACCGGCTTCGCGGGGCAAAAAAATTTTCTCCAAGTTTTACCCAGGGGCCCTACAACCTCATCCCCATTTTTGAGAGGGGGAAAGAGTGGAAGACTGCTTTTAAAACACGGGATGGGGCACTTTTAATATCCCTTTTCCCTGGGCCCCTTCCCGGGCCCGTGCAAAGCCCCAGCAGGGGCTTCCCGAATTTTTGTGAACGATATCTTTTTGGGGTTTTCCTTTAAAACGTTGGGGTCGGGGGTCTAAACCCAGACGAACTTTTTGGGTTCTCTGCCGATGGGGGAGATCAAACGTCTCATGTCCCTGGGATTGGAGCCGGTACGGGGCCCAAACCCCCCTACGCTAAATTAGAGAAATGTCTCTTCCACCCGGGCCCGCCCCCGTTCCTTGGTTACGCATCTCGGGGCCGTTTGGGGTTTCAGATGGATCCTGCCAAGTTGTCGGGGCTGTCTTGCAGTGGCCCCGGCTGGGGGGCCTACGAACCCATTTCAAAGCTTCCCGGGCTTCTCGGGAAATTTTATCGCAGGGTTTTTCCGCAAATTTTTCTACCTTGGTGGCACCTAAACATTGCCTTACCCCAAAAAGAAACTCCCAAAACCCCCGGGAAATGGCCGCCAGAGGCCGAAAAGGGAAATTTTCCCCAATTTAAAGGCCCCCTTCCGGGCCTCTGCACCCGTCCTGACCAGACCCGAAATTTCCCAGGGAAACCATTCTTTCTGGAGGTGGATGCCTCCCCCGGGTTTGGGGTGGGGGCAATTCTTAAAGCAGAAGGGACCTAAAGGGAAGATGGGCACCCGTGCTTTCTTTTCCCCAAAACTTTTTTCCCCCGCGGAGGAAAATTTCACCAAACGGGGACCGGGAAATTTTTTGGGTAACAAGCTAGCCCCAGAAAGGGGGGCGTTTTTTCTGGAAGGCGCACCCCTAAACCCCCTCACCATTTACTCCGGCCAAAAAAATTTTTCAATACCTCCCAAACGGCCCAACGCCCCCCAAAAAAACGCCCAAACCCGGTGGTCCCTTTTTTCTTTTTTCCCCGCGCTTCAAATTTTCCCGATACATTTTTTGGGGCCCGCAAGAATAAAGTCAGGGCCGGTGCGCTCTCCCGTGTCCCCCGATGTGTGGGGGAGGAGGGGCAGGCCCCAGCATTAAAAATTTCCCCCCAAAAGCCTTGATTTTCGGTGGCTCCAGTAGATCGCGAAAGGTTCCTCCAGGGAAAACTTAAGTCCGCCTCGCTCCCCAGGAGGGAAATTTTTAAATGGGGGACAAAAGTTTCTTGTGGCTGGTCACCCCGGAGCACGCAAAAACCTTCCTCCAAAACTTCATTTTTACTGGTGGCCCCGAGCTTGTAGGGACATCAAGGATTTTGTGAAAGTCCTGCGTTACTTGGGGCTCGTAACAAAAACTTTCACCACAAAAACCCCCGGGTTTGTTTCCCGCCTTTTGCCCATCCCCAACGCCCCTTGGGCCAAGTGCCAATGGATTTCATCAAGGGTCTGCCTTCCCCCTTCGGGCCAAACGGTTTATCTGGGTGGTCACGGACCGTTTTTGGAAGATGGCGCTTTTTTTCCCGTTGAAAGGGGTGCCCCCCTCCCCCAGTTGGGCCCGCCAGTTTTCCCCTCCACCCCTTCCCCCCTACACCGGGAAATTCCGCAGCCATTGTCTCGGGTCGGGGGGGCCAATTTTTGTCGAGGGTTTGGGCGGGGCCCCCCTGCCGGTTTCAGGTGAACCCCCCGATTTTTTCCTTTCCCCTAAACCCCCCGCAGAGAAAACGGCCCCAAATTTGGGGGAGGTTTAATCAGATCCTGGGGAGCTATTTTTCGGGGCATTTTGTCTGGCTCGGAAAAAGGAAAGACTGGGCCCAGGGTTGCTTCTTTGGGGGAAATTTTTTTCCCTTTAACTCCCTGGGTCGGAAAAACCCCTGGTAATGCCATTTTTTATTGGGGTATGGCCACATCCCCCCCCCTCCAAATTTCCCTTGTCAAAACCATTTAGAAAGTGCCGGGAAACGGATACTTTTTTTCCCAAGATATGGTGTTTCCCTTTGGGGGAAAAAGACTCGCCCCGTCTTTTGCAGCATCATCCGCAAAGGGATGAAGGTCCGTGGACAAGAATAGAAGACCCTCCCCCGTGTTTTCGCCTTTGGGGACAAGGTCTGGCTATCGGGCCCGATTTATCCGGGTGAAGATCCCCCCGTACAAAAATTTAGGCCCCGGTACAAAGGAAAAAATTGAAGTACTCGCCCGCATCAACCCGGGAGCCTACAAAAATCCCCCCCCCCCCCACCCACAATGGGGTATTCCCAACTCCTTCCCTTTCTCCTTGTTGAAGCCCTGTGGTCCTGAACCGTTTTTTTTCCCCGAGGGTCAAGCCCCACCTTCTGAAGCGGAAGGGGGCCCCCAAAAATCTTCACTGTAAATTTAGGCCTAGAAAGAAGACTAGTGGGTTTAAAAAGGGAATTTCGTTTGGGTATCGAGAAACGATCGATAGTCGTTTGCCGGCCCCCCTTTTCGATAGGGGTTTTTCGATAGTTTAGCATCGGGTTTTGAGTATTACCATTTAAAATCTATGGGGGACAAACAAACCCCCTTCATTATTACACCCAAACAAGGCTGGAGAAGCTGAAAATTTAAAATCCACAACAGTCAAAAGGATACGTTTTAAAATTTAGGGAACACACTTAGGTTTTAAAAGTCACAGAAAAAAAAAATCACAGACCATTTACAACCCGTCCTTTTACCCCAGCCTGACCCTTAAACCTGCATCCCCCCACAAATTAAAAAGTGCCAGAAGGCATATGGAAAAAGAACCCAATTTTATCTTACTTTAAATGGGACATTGAATATCCCGTCCTGGAACGCAGCAAACGGGGCCCCAAACCCGCATGCCCCCCATTTTAAAAAATGCCGGAAAAAGGGGTCTTTCAAACCAAACCCTTTTTGTTTCACGGGCATTGAATATACCCGTCCCGGGCCA